>JAGDQO010000042.1:0-219927 GCA_018342035.1 Solanum appendiculatum | reverse complement strand
CTACAAGCGGAAGCATTAAAAACATTGAGAGAGAGAGAGAGGTTTTCAGTATTGGGAAAATAGCTGATCCCTTCTATCGTTGAAAGAGTCTTCCTTTTATAGAATAAGGAATCCCCTTTACAATAATTAAAGAAACAATTCTTTCTAGATTGTCGGTACAGGGGTCCATTACTTTAAGTAAAGCACATGGGATTCCTTTTAGGAATAGTAAGACGTCTCTTTGAATAAAGCAATTCTGACCTTTGGTCTCTGCTTTTTCCAAGAGTCATAATCCTATTCATAATCGGGGTCCACATATGACTGTGCGATTCCTTTTAGATCAAACATGTCCCCGTTACTACTTCCAAATGACGCGGCATCACTGATTAGCTGCATTATCTGAGTTTCAGTATAATCTTCAAGATTATCCATAGCTCTTTTGAGCTTTGCTTTGAGTTCTTCTTTTGAAGCCTTTTGCTTAGCAGGATTGACTGCTGCTAGGTTGATAGTGGGCTTGATTCCGGTTGGCTTAGGAGTCCACCCTTTAATCATTACTTCTTTAGCTAAGAAGCGTATTTTGTCTATTTCTACCTTGGTAAAATTCCAAGAAATAATATAAGAAATTCTTTTTTGAATAAAGAACTTACATAATTTGATATACTCTGGGAGAGTAGATATATCTGTAGTACTTTGGAACTCAGTGAACCTGATGTGAAATTGTTGTGGTAGTATCTGCAGATTTCCTCCAAAAATGTTCCACCATTCGTAGAACCATTTAGGAATAATCGACTTAATTAATTTTGAACAGTATTTAACAAACCAAGTGTGTCTTGGCCTAAGATACAAAAAATTGAACCAAGCTGCTTTGTAGTCATGCCAATTACAAGTTTGTGGCTTGTGCGGCATGGACAAAGATACTGGAGTGTGTAAATGATCAGTATACCATTCAAATGGTGATAAAATCCTCTTGATAGTGAATCGAGAATATCTTATAAAGTCAGGATTTTGTTCATCCCTATTATGTTCAATGTCAATGGATTCTGTGTCTACCAAAATAGCTTCGTAAAACTTTCTGGTCTTGTAAGAACAATCTGTATCAACAAAGTTGCCATTTGTGTAGCAAGGTTTAATAAGATTTCCAACCTCAAGGTTTTCATACTCTCTGTCTAGAGCCAATAGGGGTAACATTTGAGTTGTTACAAAGTCAAATTTTTCTTCCTTTGGGATAGTAGCTGGAGTAGGTAATTCAGGTTTAACAGCTTGAGCAAAAGACTCGGGGGTCTTCATTGTATAATTGTCTTTAGTTTGGACATTAGAACTTGATGCTCCAGGAGTCAAAGGTCTATTTGGCCTTAATTGTATTAATTTGGTAGGATTTGGAGGTGGAGCGGGCAATTTTGGATAGTCCGCTAGCATAGTAAATCTATTATCAAATACCGGTCTTTGTGGGGTTTTTGCCGGTGTTAAAGGAGGTAAGACGAATGGTTTGGCCATAGGTTTTCCTTCTTTCGAAGGAGTATTAGGCTTGAAAGGCCTCATTTTTTCCCTGTAAAAATTCTCTTGTTAGAAAATCAGGTAAAGAGTTATTTTCTCCTTTTATAAAATCAATTTGAAAATCAAAGCTAGATAGTAGAGCTTGCCATCTAGCAAATATTTGTTTTGACACTAAATTTTTTACATCCTTTTGTAAAATTTCTTTAGCTGATTTACAATCAACTCTTAATAAAAATTCTTTGTTTATTAAGTCATCTTGAAATTTTGTGATACATAGCACTATAGACAAGATTTCTTTTTTAACAGTAGAATAATTCTTTTGAGCAGAATTCCAGATTCCTGAAGTAAAACGAACTAATTGTTCGGGAGATTCTAAAGAACTTCTTTGTTTCAGAATACCTCCATATCCTAAGTCAGAAGCATCAGTTTCTACAATCATAAAATCATTAGGATTAGGGATTCCTAAACAAGGGAGACTCTGAACTAGTTTTTTAATAACAATTATAGCCTGAGTTTGATCAGGCCCCCAAGGAACAGGTTTTTTCTTGAGCCTTTTATATAAAGGTTCACAAGTTTGTCTGATCTTAGGAATAAAATCAGCAAAGTAATTCAAACTTCCTAAAAACCTTTGTAATTGGGTTTTATCAATAATTTCATCAGGAAATTTAGAAGAGAACTCAATGGCTCTACATATAGGTTTGTAGCTACCTTGATAAAGGTCATGACCAAGAAACCTTATAGAGGTCTGGAAGAGCTTAATCTTTTTGGCACTAACTACTAAACCATTGTTCTTGACAATCTTAAAGAAAGTATTAAGATGCTTAAAGTGTGAATCAATATCATCAGAAAAGATAAGCACATCATCAATATAAACAATAGGCATGTAACTATAATCATTGAAAATGTTATTCATGATATTTTGGAATTCAGAAGGAGCATTCTTGAGTCCAAAAGGCATGACATTCTATTCATATTGTCCGAATGGGACATTGAAAGCTGTCTTATATTTATCTTTGTCAGCAATTTGAATTTGCCAAAAACCAGACTTCATATCAAACTTACTGTAAATATTAGCCTTATAAGTTCGTTTTAACAAATCTCTTTTGTTAGGTATTGGGTACCTAATCCATTTTAAAACAGCATTCAAAGGTTTATAATTTATAACAAGTCTAGGTGCTCCTCTTTCTTTTTCAGCACTATTGTTGACATAGAAAGCAGAGCAACTCCAAGGAGATTTAGAAACATTAATAATTTTATTTTTCAACAAATTATCAATTTCCTTTTTACAATAATCAAGTAATTCATGATTCATTTGAATAGGTCTAGCCTTAGTTGTAATAGCTTGTTCATTAAAACCTTCAATGTAAGGTAAATCAACAATATGCTTTTTTCTTTTCCAAAAAGCATTAGGAAAATCAGAGCAAATTTCATCTTCAAATTTTTTGTGAAGATTGGATATTTTAGTAACCATCTCCGGGGTTTTTAAAATTTGCTCAATTTTTTAAATTTTAATTTCTTCTTTGAGAAAATTAACATGCTGAGATAAAGAGTTTATTCGGAAAACCATTTTTTCTCTGATAAAATTACTTTCATCTTGGGAAAGAGTTTTAACAAAAGGAAAATGTAATTCTTTTCCCAGAATGGAAGTAGTAATACCATTTAGGTTTGTGACAAAAGGTTTTATCTGAGTGATAAAAGGTATTCCAAGAATAATATCTTCATTAATATCTTCAGTAATAATGAAATCATTTGTTAAACAAACATTATTGTTACAAATATGAGCTTTAGAAAGCTTATAATTAATTTTGAGTAACTCACCAGTAGCAGAATATAATTTGGAAGTACTTTTTTCTAAGTACTTAGTAGGAACAATACCTTTAACAATGCAATTTCTATCTGCACCACTGTCAAGTAAAGCAATTTTACTAATAACTAAATTTTTATTGACAACAATCTTAATAGGAATATGATGACTCTGAGGTCTAACAGAAGTAATAACATCGATACCTGGACAAGAGGTAGTCGCGATATTAGGAGTAGGTGTTGCAGAAAGATCAATATTGAAAGGAGGATAATCTAAATTATCCTTTTCAGGGATATCTTCTGTTTCTTCATCAAGATTCTGTTTGGCAATCTCTTTGAGGATTTTATCAGCAATGACATCAGTTTCGACTTTTCCAAGTCTGATTTTAATGTCTTTGATTTCCTCTTTAAGAGTTTTGACTTCATGATGAAGATCAGAAATAGTAGGTTCGGCATTTCTTTCAAACCTATTCATGATTTGCTTCATGCTGAAAGGTTCAACCATAGTACGAGCTTTGGGCTTTTCCTTTTGGTTGAGAATAATATTCTTAAGTTCTATAAGATATTTTTTCCTGGCTTCTTCATTATTAATATGTTCAATAATGTCAAAGAGAGCTTCTTTAGAGTCATTGCTAAGGACTCTGACTTGAGGAATTTCATCACAAACACAGAAAGCCTCTGTGCAGTTACAGTTTTTTCCCGATTGACTAGAATCTGAATCATAATCGACGTTGATATTTTCTTCGTCGCTATATTCATTAGAATTATTTGAAGAATCGGACAAAGGTTCTTCAAGAATAGAAAAAAGCTTTTCTTTGGTTGCTTCGTCTATTTCTAGACTGTTGATTTTCTTCTGTTTACCAGATCTGCATTCACTAGCTCTATGGCCAGATTTTCCACATGTCCAACATACATCCTCTTTGGATTTCCTAAAACCTTTATGCTTTCTTCTCCTTTTAGAAGATTTTTTGAAATCTTTTTCAGTAGTAGTCTTTCTAGACTTACTACGATGAGTTTTCTTGTTTTCCCTGTTCTCCTTTCTGATTTTTCTTGAAGGAGGTATTAGAGAAACAAAACCGAAGTCTTGACAAAAACTTCCTAATTCTCTTCTTGTCGAAGATTTTTCTTTTTTAAGTTGATGCTTCAACTTAATGTCCGTACAAAGTTCTAATCCAACAGTGTTTATAACACTAATAAGATCTCCATAAGTCATTTGATCATAAGGAATTTTTCCATCATTCCTATCTTGGATTTTGGTTCTAACTTTGTCGGCAAAGAGTGGTGGAAGTCCACTTACAAATCTTTCCTTCCAAAAGTCTAGATGACAATCTGGTCTGATCATTACCTTTTGCATAAAATTATATTTATACCAGGTAAAATCATCTAAAGAAGGACAATTGATATTGTTGAGGATTTGAAGACTTCTGTCTTGAAACAACTTAGGTTCTCCTATAAAATGCTTTGCTATATGATATAGAAGTGTAGCACAAGCATCTTCTTTGACAACTTCTGTAGGAACTTCATCAGTTTCCTTCCATTTTAATAACAATTTCAGTAGCTTGAGTATTGTAGATAATTCCTTTAGTTTCTTCAGAAACATAATTATCCCACCAATGTTTTAACATTCCAGTGAATCCTGCAACAATCATAGAAGAAGCTTCTCTGTCAGAAGAGTTTCTTATTTTATAAGTTGTAATAGCTATACCCATTTCATGGAGTTTATTGTAAATCTGATGTTCTGCTAAACCATCAATATTCCATTCGGTTATGCTATTTCCTTCATGAGAGGAGGTAGAAAGGAAAGCATTTTCTTCATACTGGATATCAGGGAAAGAAGGTCTTTTATGATAGTTTTTTCGATTATGAAATCTATCATTGGAGAGTTTTTGGACAATCCTCCGGAATTCCATGGCTCTAAGGTTGAGGAGGATCCTCAAGAATTCACTGGTGAAGTGTACAATGTGTTGATGATCATGGGTGTAACGCCGGAAGAAAAGGTGGAGTTGGTCGCTTTTCAACTCAATGGTGTCGCCCAAATTTGGTTCAATCAATGGAAGAGTGAGAGGGCAGTTAATGGGGGTCCCGTTGATTGGGATAAATTCAAGGTTGCTTTCCTTGATAGGTTCTTCCCTCTTGAGAAGAGAGAGGCTAAGGTTCTTGAGTTTATCAACCTTCGACAAGGAAATATGAGTGTGAAAGAGTATGCATTGAAGTTCACATAATTGGCTAGATGTGCTCCATCCATAGTTGCCGACCTAAGGGCAAGAATGAGCAAATTTGTGTTGGGAGTGTCTGATAGGTTGGTGAAAGAGTGTTGCACCGCCATGCTTGTAAATGATATGGATATTTCTCGCCTCATGGTTTATGCCGAACAAATTGAAGAAGAAAAGCTTAAGGAAAGGTCTAGGGTGACCAAGAGGGCTAGGACTGGAGATGGTAACTTTTTCCACGCAAGTTCCGATGGACATGGTCGTCCTAGATTTCGACCAAGGTTCTCTAACCAAGGCTCATCCAATGCTCCTCCGAAGTCCAACAATGATAGGGTGTCTAACCCCAAGTCTCAAGGAGGGAATAATGGTGGTTCTTTAATGGCTCCTTGTGCCAAGTGTGGGAAAAAGCATGAAGGTAGATGTCTAGCCGGTACAGATGGTTGTTATAATTGTGGAAAGAGTGGTCACAAGATGAGGGACTGTCCATCTCTCATGGTCAAGGGAAGAGAGAATAAGCAAGCTCCACCTAGAGGATCGGGTTCGAATGCTCAGAAGCAAAACCAATTTTATGCACTTCAGGCTCATCATGAGCAAGAGAGCTCTCCCGATGTGGTTACTGGTATGTTAAGAGTTTTCCATTTTGATGTTTATGCTTTGCTTGATCCCGGTGCTACCTTGTCTTTTGTGACGCCATATGTGGCTATGAGGTTTGATGTTGTTCCGAATGTGTTGCTAGATCCTTTTCGTGTTTACACTCCCATTGGATAATCTATCATGGCTAAGAGAGTTTATCGAGATTGTCCCGTCTCCTTATCCCATAGAGTCACTCATATTGATCTTGTAGAGCTTGATATGCTAGATTTTGATGTTATTTTTGGGATGGATTGGTTGCATGCTTGTTATGCCTCTATTGATTGTAGGACCCGAATGGTCAAATTTTAGTTTCCAAATGAGCCTATCCTAGAGTGGAAGGGAAGAAACTCTATGTTTCGAGGTCAATTTGTTTCTTATCTAAAAGATAGAAAGATGATCTCAAAGGGTTGCATTTACCATCTTGTTAAGGTTAGGGATATAGATTCCGAGACCCCTACTCTTGAGTCGGTCGCCGTTGTTAATGAGTTTTCGGAAGTGTTTCCCGATGACTTGCCCGGTATTCCTCCCGAAAGGGAAGTAGACTTTGGTATTGACCTTCTCCCATATACGCAACCTATTTCTATTCCTGCTTATAGAATGGCTCCAGCGGAACTTAAGAAACTAAAAGAGTAGTTGAAACACTTGTTGGATAAGGGTTTCATCTGGCCAAGTATTTCTCCTTGGGGTGCTCCGGTCTTGTTTGTAAGGAAGAAAGATGGTTCACTCCGTATGTGTATCGACTATCGCCAATTGAACAAGGTTACCATTAAGAATAAGTATCCTCTACCAAGGATAGATGACTTGTTTGATCAACTTCAAGGGGCTAGTTATTTCTCTAAGATTGACCTTCGTTCGGGCTATCACCAATTAAGGGTGAAGGAGGATGATATTCCGAAAATGGCTTTTCGGACTAGGTATGGTCACTACGAGTTCTTAGTAATGTCGTTTGGGTTGGCAAATGCTCCGGCCACATTTATGGACTTGATGAATAGAGTGTTTAAGCAGTACCTTGACATGTTTGTGATAGTGTTTATTGACGACATTTTAATCTACTCAAAGAATGAGGGTGAACATGTTAATCACTTGAGGATTGTCTTGCAAGTTCTCAAGGACGAACAACTCTTTGAGAACTTTAGTAAGTGTGAGTTTTTGTTAAAGTCCGTGGCTTTTCTTGGTCACATTGTTTCCGGTAAGGGCATTGAGGTAGATCCTAAGAAAACGGAAGCGGTTAAGAATTGGCCTAGACCTTTATCACCTTCGGATATCCGAGGTTTCTTGGGCTTAGCCGGTTATTATAGGAGGTTTGTTGAAGGGTTTTCATCCATTGCTTCCCTATTGATGGCCTTGACTCAAAAGAAGGTTAAATTTGCATGGCCCAAAGCATGTGAGAAGAGTTTTCAAGAGTTGAAGGATCGACTTACTTCGGCTCCGATATTGACTCTACCGGAAGGATCTGATGGTTTTGTGGTTTATTGTGACGCCTTGAGAATTGGGCTAGGATGTGTTCTTATGCAAAATGGGAAGGTCATTGATTATGCTTCAAGAAAACTTAAGGTGCATGAAAAGAACTATCCTACTCAGGACTTGGAATTAGCGGCAGTTGTATTTGCTTTGAAAATATGGCAACATTATTTTTATGGAGTACATGTAGATGTCTTCACCGACCATAAGAGTTTGCAATATGTGTTTAAACAGAAAGATTTGAATCTCCGCCAAAGAAGGTGGCTCGAGTTGTTATAAAACTGTGATATGAGTGTTCTCTATCACCCCGGTAAGGCTAACGTGGTGGCGGATGCTCTTAGTCGATTATCTATGGGTAGTGTTGCTCATGTTGAGGATGGTAAGAAAGAGTTGGTTCGTGATGTTCATAGATTGGCTCGATTGGGTGTTAGATTGGTTGATTCTACTAAAGGTGGTGTTACGGTTCACAAGGCTTTCGAATCCTCTTTTGTGCATGATGTGAAAGCTAAGCAAGGTCTTGATCCTAACCTAGTTGAACTAAAGGAAGCGGTACTCAAGAAGTCCATAGAGGTTTTCTCCCAAGGGGGAGATGGTGTGCTTCGATATCAAGGTCGTTTGTGTGTCCCCAATGTAGAGGGCTTAAGAGAGAAAATTTTATCAAAAGCCCATGGTTCTCGATATTCCATCGACCCAGTAGCTACCAAAATGTACCATGATTTGTGGGAAATTTATTGGTGGAATGGAATGAAGAAAGATATTAGTATTCCTACTTGGAAGTGGGAAGATGTGAATATGGATTTTATTGTGGGTTTGCCTCGTACGAGGCGACAATTTGATTCGATTTGGGTTGTTGTTTATAGAATGACAAAGTCAGCCCATTTCATTCCCGTCAAGATTTTATATTTGGCGGAGGATTATGCTAAGTTGTATTTGAGGGAGATGGTTAGGCTGCAAGGAGTGCCGTTATCCATTATCTCCGATCTTGGTGCAGAATTTACTTCTCAGTTTTTGAAGTCGTTCCAAAAAGGCCTCGGTACTCGTGTTAAGCTTAGTACGACCTTTCATCCCCAAACCGATGGGCAAGCAAAGCGTACTATTCAGACTTTGGAAGATATGTTGAGAGCTTGCGTAATCGATTTCAAGGGTATTTGGGATGATCATTTGCCTTTGATTGAGTTTGCTTATAACAATAGCTACCATTCTAGTATTGGTATGGCTCCATTTGAGGCTCTCTATGGTAGGAGCTGTAGATCTCCTATAGGTTTGTTTGAAGTTGGTGAAGTTGCTTTGATAGGCCCTGAGTTGGTGCATGAGGCTATGGAGAAAGTTCAACTTATTAGGGAGAGGTTGAAAACGGCTCAAAGTCGACAAAAGTCCTATGCCGATGTTACAAGCAGAGAATTAGAATTTGATGTGGATGATTGGGTTTACTTGAAAATCTCACCCATGAAGGGTGTAATGAGATTTGGGAAGAAAGGGAAGCTTAGTCCCCGTTATGTAGGCCCATATCAGATCTTTAGACGTGTTGGTAAGGTTGCTTTTGAGCTTGACTTGCCTAATGATTAGGCATCTGTGCATCCAGTTTTCCATGTCTCATTATTGAAGAAGTGTGTTGGTGATCCGACCACTATAGTGCCATTAGAGAATCTTGGCATAAAGGATAGTCCTTCTTATGAAGAGGTTCCAGTTGAGATTTTAGACTGGCAAGTACGGAAGTTAAGGAATAAGGAAATTACTTCCGTGAAAGTTCTATGGAGGAATCAATTGGTTGATGGTGCTACTTGGGAGGCCGAGGCCGAGGCCGATATGATGTCCAGATATCCTCATCTCTTTCCTTTCGATCCTACTCTAGCTTGAGGTATCTTGATCCTCATGGGTCATTCTTTTGGTCTCATGTGTCATAATTGATTTCCATGATTTCTTGATTATGTATGTTCATGAAGAGTCTTATATGATTATGTGCATTTGAGTATGAGATGCATAAAGTCTTCATGATATGATGCGTTGATCATGCTTTAGCTTGGAGTTAATGTTTCCTCCTCGGATATGTTCATTTATGTGATTGCATGCTAGGTTGGGTTGTTAGTCCGTGTCTATTACCCTTCGCAAGGTGTCTTGATTCTCATTCGAGGACTAATGTTCCAAAGGGGGAGATATTGTAACACCCCAAGCTTCCAAGGGATTTTAAAATACAGAACTCACTTGAAGACAGTGACCTACGAGGTCACCTACGGGCCGTAGATGGAGTAACGGGCCGTAGGTGGGAACCGTCAAATGCAGTGTGAATTTCAGGATTTCCAAGTTTCTGAACCTTGACCTACGGAACAGCAGGATGGTTCGTAGTCCACTTGACGGGCCGTAGATGGGTTCCGTAGATGCCTTCCAGACTTAGCCAAATTTTCGGCCCAAAATGAACTTTTTGAATCAATTGACGGAAGAACAGGACGGTCCGTCAATTGATGTACGGACCGTAGATCCTGTCCGTCGATTGGCCCCGACCGTTTTTAATTAAGGGCTTTTTGGTCTTTTTTCTAATTGATTACCTATTAAGCTAAGTTGGTTATGCCCTTAATCTAAGACCTATAAATACTTTTTAAGCCTAATTTCTTTCATTCTAATTAATTCCAAAATTCTCCTCTCTCAAATATTTCTCTCTCTACAAAGAAACTCTCTCAACTCTCAAGGAAGAAAAGAAGCTTGAATCCTCCATTGAAGACCTTCAATCTTCTCCAATTTCTTGTGGATTGCTTGGAGGTATGATAGTGTTCACCATTAGGAGTCTTTTCCTCCAATGGGCCCTTCCTCTTCTTCATGATTTTCAAAGGTTTACTCAAACCCAATCGAATTAGGGTTTGTGATCAATCATTGTGGATTCTTCAATTATGATTCCAATTATTGATTTTATGATTCCTAGCGCATGATTTAGCGTGATAAAGTAACTTAGTGCACGAATTAGCATGAATTAAATGATTTGATGTAAAGATTGTATGAACCCCCATGATCCTAAGCTAATTCTCCCCAATTTGATAATCTGTGCTTTGATTGTTGGGTTGAGTTATGGTTTGATGAAGTTTATGAATTCTCTATGAAATCAAGCATGAATTATGAA
Source organism: Solanum appendiculatum (assembly GCA_018342035.1). Classification (NCBI taxonomy): domain Eukaryota; kingdom Viridiplantae; phylum Streptophyta; class Magnoliopsida; order Solanales; family Solanaceae; genus Solanum; species Solanum appendiculatum. Next base: position 209,238 of record JAGDQO010000042.1, on the reverse strand, counting down.
TGAATTGAGGATAATTTTATGAATTTCGCATGATCAAGTCAAAAGTATGATTTTCCTCTATTATGTGAGTTCCTTCAAGTATGGGTAAATTGTCTTAATTATGGCTTTCTAAGCATGAGCATGCATTGAATTGCATGTTATGAGTTAAACTTGCATGAACTCTATGAACTATGAAATATGAGCAAGATGAATTAAGGGTGCTTTGAGAGTAAAGTGCAAAAGTTATGATATGATGATGCTATGGTCGAGTAGTGAAAGGTTTTCTCACGTAATTCTCCCATTATGATAAAAGAAGAACAAAGAGGTGATTACCCATGTTCTTAAGGAGCTATTCTAATGATGTAAGCTTGGACAAGGTCCATGAAAGATGAGTATCTATAAGCATGATTTTAGCTTGAATTGGTAACCCTAGTTGTACCTTTTCATGTTTAATGATATAAATATGTTAATGACTAATCTGTGGGAATTATGCTTAGCACTGAGTGGATATTGAGATGGAAACCCTCCCGTTAGTAGAGGCCGGGTCTTCTAGTGAAAGCTCTCCCATTAGTAGAGGCCGGGTTTTCTAGATGGAACTCTCCCGTTAGTTGAGGCCGAGTCTCCTAAAGTAATCTCTATCCCATAAACTATGTTGCCACCATAGGATGTTGTCTTTAAGTAGACATTAGCTAGTGGATCCACATAAGCTAAGAAGTTCATGGTCTTACCTTGGCAAGTAGGACACCCCTTTACGGTGTGGGGTAGACATCGGATTTCGTGTTGATAGCTCACATGGTCTTACATGTCGGTTAAGGCTTTTCCCCATAAGTTAATGAATAAGTGTTCTCATGATGAAGTAAAGAAAAGAAGGAAAGATGATTTAGGTTGCTTTGGCCTTGATATATGCTTTATGTTTCATGTTTCTCTTGTTTATCATGTTTTTAGCATGGCCATTGCATGTCATGATTATGTCTCTCTCTATCATGATTTATGTGTTTATGTGCATTGCTATCATACTTAGTACTTAATTGTGCTAACACATACTCTTTCCTACATTAACTTCTTTGGTGCAGGACGTGGCAATTCACCTTCCACTTGTGGCTAAAACATTAACTTAGAGTTGGGAAGAAGACTTGGTGAGTCCTCATCCATCCGAGGACATGGCCTAGTTGTTTTTATTTTCATGTCATTTCTTTTCAGTATTGTATATGGTATTAGGCTGCATCCCTACCACTTTTATTTATATTCTATGATATTAGAAGGCTTTGAGACATGAGTTGTAGACTTTCGCTGTTTTGAGTAAAGCTTTGATATAAAATGCTCTTTTGAACTCTTATTTCTCTACTATCTTTTAGGTTATGTATGCTAAGGGCTTGTATGAGGCCTCTCGGGGTCTTGTACACCATGTTACATCTAGGGGTTACCCTGGGTCGTGATAAACACCAACACCAGCACCAACACAAGTATAGCATCACGTCAATGGGATCAACCTGCAGCAGAGGCACCTCAAACTCGGGAACCATCTGGGAGTGTGAGCCTGGGATTACAGCTTGAGCTATGCTGCTAGAGTAGCTGAAGATTCTATGATTTTTTCTGAGGCTTTCACCTCTGAAGTTTTTTGGGGTTGTGAGTGAGGATGCTAATGAGTTTCTGGCTACTTGCCAAGAGCGTCTTTATACATTGGGATTGGTGGAGTCGATAGGATCCAACTTCAATGCGTATCAGTTAGATGGGCCAGCAAGGCAGCGGTGGCATACCTTCATAGAGACTAGACCAGATGGGTCTCCTCTAGTCACTTTGACTGAGTTTTCTGAGGCCTTCTCAACAAGGTTCATCCTTTTTAGTGTCAAAGATCATCTTCGGGATTAGTTCTCCAGGTTAGAGTAGGGCTCTTGGACTGTGTCAGAGTATGATACGAGGTTCCAAGAGCTCTCCCGCCATGCCACTATGATTTTACCCATCAAGAAGGAGTGAGTCCAACACTTTGTTCATGGGTTGAGGCTTCAATTGTGGATTGAGAATCAGTCTATGGTTTCTGCGGGTCATTTCTTTCTGGATGTTGTTGACAACACTCATATTATTGAGTAGCTCCATCATGTGGCCCAAGAGGGTAGCGACAACAATGCTAGATATGAGGGCACCTATAGTGTGTCCCATCCCAGGTCCAAAGACACTTATGATATAACTCGATAGTTGTTCTAGCAGGGTCAATCCAGTAGGCCAGTTAAGGCGTCATTACATACTTTAGAGGGTGAATCATATACCATAGTGAGGTTGGCTCAAGTGAGAGTCATGGGTCCCAGTCTTATACTTCAGGCTGTGGTGGTCGTTCTTCTAGGAGTCGATCATCTTCGGATAGCTTTGATCTTGGAGAGTTGTACCACTAGGATAGAGTTTTCCCTTTGCATAGGTGGATTGCTCTCGCTCCACAGGAAGCTCTCCCAGCTCTACAAGCTCCACCAACATCACCTCCAGCTAGGGGTCGAATTTAGGGTTTGGAATGTCATGGTGGATAGCAATGTATTCGAGGTTGTCCCAGAGGAGGCAGGCCAGGTGGTATGACAAATATCCAAGGCAAAGGAAGAAAAGGACATTTCTATTAAGCTCTAGTGAGGGTGGATAATAAGGCATTGAATGATGTGATCACATGTATGATCCTTTTATGCCATAAGCCCACCTCGACATTAATTGATCCGGGCTCTATCTATTCTTATTTGTCTAGTTATTATGCTTCTCGTGTGGGTATGAGTTTGAGCCTATGGCAGTAGTGTTATATGTGTCGACCCCCGGGGGTGAGTCGTTAGTAGTGGATCAAGTGTTTTGGTCTTGCTTAGTTGCTATCTAGGGGGATGACACTTGGGCTGACCTTATACTGCTTGATACGCTTGCTTTCAACATTATTCTAGGCATGGACTAGTTATCTCCTTACCGTGTGGTCATAGATTGCTTCTCTAAGAAAGTTACTTTAGCCATGCTTTGTATTCCCTGGTGGTGTCGCAAGGCTCCTTTAGTAACACATCGATTGGAGTTATCTCTTTTGTTCAGTCTCGAAGGCTAGTGGCTAGCATGTACTTATTTTATTTGGTATATGTACGTGATGTGAGTAGGGAAGTCCCTCCAATCGACAAAGTTCCTGTTATTCGTGACTTTGTAGATGTGTTCCCTACCGACCTACCTGGCTTAACCTAGAGAGAGATATCCCTATAAAGCTTGAGCTAGGTACTAGACCTATTTCTAATCTGTCATATCAGATGGCTTTTGTAGAACTCAATGTTTAACATAAAGATCTCTTGGGTAAGGGGTTCCTTAGGCCTAGTGTATCACTTTGTGGTGCTCCTATTCTCTTTGTGAAGAAGAAAGATGGTACAATGCACATGTGTATTGATTAGAGGCAGGTGAATAAGGTGAAAGTGAAAAACCATTACCCCATGCCCAGGATTGATGATCTCTTTGACTAGCTTCAGGTTGCCATAGTTTTTAAAAGATTAATTTGAGGTCCGGTTACTATCAGCTGAGGATTAGGGCAGTGGATATCCCTAAGACCGTATTTAGGACTCGGTATGGTCACTACGAGTTCCTAGTGATGTCTTTTGGGTTGTCTAATGACCCTGCCACCTTCATAGACTTGATGACATTGGTGTTTAGTCTGTATCTTGATTCGTTCATCATTGTGTTCAAAGATGATATTCTAGTATACTCGCGAAGCAGGAGTGATCATGAGCAACATTTGAGGATTTTGCTCCAGACTTTGAGAGATCTGTGGCTTTATGCCAAGTTCTCAAAGTGTGAGTTTTGGCTTGAGTATGTAGCATTCTTTAGGAACATCGTGTCCAAGGATGGCATCATGGTAGATCTGTCGAAGATTGAGGTTACTTGTGATTGGCCTAGACCCACTTTGGTTACTGAGATTCAGAGCTTCATCAGATTAGTAGGCTACTACAGACGGTTTGTGGAGTGCTTCTCTTCTATTACAATACCTTTGACCCTATTAACTCACATTGATGTTCCCTTTGAGTGGTCTTAGGAGTGTGACTTGAGATTTCAAGAACTTAAGAAGTTGCTGACTACTGCTCCCCTATTGACTCTTCTAGTTAAGGGCGAGGGCTTAACGGTATATCGTGATGCATTCAGCATTAGTTTGGGTTGTGTATATGTGCATTAGGGTCGGGATATTACTTATGCATCGAGGCAATTTAATTTGCATGAGCGCAACTGCCCCACTCATGACTTGGAGTTGGCGACGACAGTTTTTGTGCTTAATATCTGGAGGCACTATCTATATGGATTTCGTTGTGAGATCTACACTGATCATAGGAGTCTTTAGACCCTTATGAGCAAGAGGGACCTTAATTAGATGTAGTGTCATTGGATTGAGCCTCTGAAGGACTATGACCTCTCTATTCTCTATCATCCAGGCAAGGCAAATGTGGTATCAGACACCTTAAGTTAGAAGGTGGTGAGTATGGGTAGTCTAGTCTTCCTGCCTACAGTGGTGCGACCTTTAGCTTTTGATATTCAATCCTTAGCTAATCATATGATTTGGTTGGATGTTCAGATTCTAGGTGTGTCTTAGACTTTGTGGGAGTTAAGTCTTCCTTAATTGATCGGATCTGTGGTCGTTAGTTTGAGGAAGATTCCTTAGTGGCACTTTGAGATCGGGTGTTAACGGGTGATGTCAGTAAGGCTACCTTATATTCAAATGGGGTTTTGAGATTTGTAGGCCATATTTGTGTTGTGTGAGTTGGGGGTCTGAGCCAACTTATACTTCGTGAGGCCCATGATTCTAAATATTCTATCCATTTAGGCACCATAAAGATGCATCGTGATTTGAGGTAGAATTATTAGTGGAGAAGTATGAGGAGAGGTATTGTAGATTCTGTGTCTCGTTACCTGAGTTGTGAGCAGGTGAAGGCCGAGTATTTGAGACATGGTAGTGAGTTTCTAAGATTGCCCATTCTGAAGTGGAAGTGGGATTGCATCACTATGGACTTTGTGGTAGGCTTGCCTCAGACTTCTAGAGGTGTTGACGGCATTTGGGTCATCATTGATTATTTAAACATGTCAACACACCTTCTCCTAATTCAGAATTTACTAAGCACTAAGAGGTTAGCCCGTATCTACGTTCGAGAGATGGTCGGTCTTCTTGGTGTGCTGATCTTTATTATATTAGATCGGGGTTCTCAGTTTGCTTCTAGTTTTTGAGAACCTTTTAGGCGGAGTTGGGCACTCACGCAAAGATTTCCACCCGTGGATTAATGGTCAATTAGAGCATACTATTCAAGATCTTAAAGATATGTTGTGGGCGTGTGTTTTGGAACTTGGAGGTCAGTGGGACCACTTCTTGCCCTTGGTGGAGTTTGCGTACAACAATAACTACAACTCTAACATTGAGATGGCCCCATTTGAGGTCTTACATAGTAGGCGTTGTCACTCTCTAGTTGGCTGGTTTGAGTTCTTAGAGACTAGACATGTGGCGCAAACTTGATTCAAAAGGTTTTGGACTAGCTGAGGGTTATTCAGGGATGCTTCAGACAGCTCAAAGTAGGTGTAGGACTTATGCTGATCGTAGGCTGTGGCGTTTGAGGTTTTCAATTAGTGATAGAATTTTCCTCTGTATGTCGCCCATGAAGGGTGTGATGAAGTTTGAGAGGCCGGGAAATCTTAGCCCTAGGTATAATGGGCCTTTTGAGATCCTCTGGAAAGTTGGTGAGGTTGCATATGAGATGCTCTACCTCAAGTATTCTCAGCTATCCACCCGGTTTTCCATGTTTCAATGATGCGCTGATATGTTCCTGATGAGTCTCATGTGCTCCAGTATGATGCAGTAGAGTTGGATGATCGTTGGACTTTCATGGAGGAGCTAGTTGCCATTCTAGCCAGAGATGTGCGGTTGTTGCATTTGAGAGCCATTCCTTTGGTTAAGGTCTGTTGGAGGCATCACCCACTTAAGGAGGATACTTGGGAGATCGAGCATGATATGCGGGATCTATTTCCTGGCTTGTTTGAGCCATCAGGTACTAATTAACTCTTACTATCGCAGACAAAAGTCCTTTTTAGTAGTGGATGTTGTAATGACCCTCTAGGTCATTTCTGTATTTTATGCCTCCCGTTCTTTGTTTAGCACGTTCATATAGCGACCCCAAGTGACTTACGACTTGGTAGTACTGACAGTTGTTCACCTGGTCATTCATTTGTTTTTTAATGTAAGTTTTAGTGTTTTGGAGCTTTTAAACCTTGAATGGGTCATTTTAGGCTAGTAGCATGGTAAGCACGATTCTCGAAGCTTTCACTGGGAGTCTATGTAATTAGGTTTTTTAACTTTCAAGTTAAGGCCTATGTTTGACTTTACTAAACATTCTTAGTAAACGAGTTAAGATGAAATTTCGTCAATGCAGTTAGCTCTAGAATGTTGAGTTTGGTCTGGGACCACCCTTTATTTGGATCTCAAGGCTTCCGAGGTAATTTCGAGCATTCATATGGATTTTTTCTTAAAACAATGTTTGGAGTGGGACCCACTTTTTACCGAGATTACCTTGTATGGGAATTTTCACTGCTCTGTTGATTCCAGAATATCAAATTTGGTAGGGTTGCATATCTTATTTGTATGCACGGGGTTCTAATTGAATTTAAAACACCTTGTTGTAGATTTCCAACTCGCCAAAAACTAGCGTGCAGCCCAAAATGGCCTTCATGGGCCCTGGTCCATTTTCACGGAGGCGAGGCAACCTAGTGGTGGTCATGATTGCTTGATTCTCAACCACATTTTTGGAGGCCCAACTCCATCTTTGCACTGATCGCGGGGCTCTAATCATATTCATGAGGCCCGCGTATGTAGGGGACCCTCCACGTTCGCGAAGAAGAGATTGTACTAGTCTTATATAAAGACCAGTCGCGATGGCAGCATAAGTTCAACGTTTCAAATTGCATTTTCTCTCTCGTTTGTGCTTGGAATTAGATGATTAAAAGTTCCACCCGTTCAGAATTATCAAGGATACGTTGGGAAGAGATTGGAAACTTTTGGAGAACTTCCATTTGAGGTGAATTAATGATATATCTGGCTTCCCTTATTATTTTTGTGAGCTTAATTGTGTCTTTTATGCATGTTGCTTTGGTTAGTTTTTCCAAGCCCCGAATTGTGTTCCTCTCTAGAAAACAAGTTTGTGGCATTAATTAGGACCTCTTGACGAAGTCATTTCTAGAAATTATGGTGTGGGTCCGACAATTTCTGTTTGACTCAAAATTGGCCCATTTCCATTTTTTGTGTTTTATGTCTAAATGACCTTACTAATGTTGTTATCCTATTTTTGATAGCATGATTGCCTTATGAGGTTGTTCGAAAAGGAAAAGCTCTTGCCTTGGGATTTGGAACTCCCGGTCGGCCTATAGGTAGGCTTCGGCTTCCTTTCTATTTAGATTGAGCTTGAATGTGTAAAGGCATGTTGATTAGAGTGAATTGGGGGCGGGAACCTAGTTATTCCTATTTCTATTCTTAGATACCATATTTTAGGATTGATCGACATTGTTTCGCATTTAGTACCATACTAGTTGGAGTTTATGTGTGTTATTGCATGTTGTTGTCTATAAATTGCGTTATTATTTTGGTAATGAGCATTTTCGCTCTTAATTTAGGGTTAGGCTAGTGTTTCCTTAGACTTGCGATCCTTGTAGACTTGTTTAGTCTCCGACATCGTTTCAAAGGAACTAGATCCTTGTAAACAGAAATAGCACACTTGAGTCTGATTATATTAGCCTTGGTTAGGGCGATCTCGTAGCTTGTTGGATTTTTAGTTCTCTCCCTTATTTCTATGGCTCCGATGAATTACGGGAGATTTTGTACTTTCACGATGACATGGGATTTGATTGTTCTAAGCTTTGAGCCTTCTGTTGATTCTTTATAGGTGGATGTCATTCCACGATGACTTGGTATTGTTATTTGAGATCCTCTTAACAGTCAACACGTCACTGGGTCACTCTTCGTTTCTTGGTGGCTTACGCCTCTTGGAGTGGACTGGCTTGCTTGGTGACCTTGATATATGAGATCCTCTTTGGAGTGGACACACCCCTGGGTCACCTTTGTTAGGTGAGCACGGAGTGAACTAGCTGGTGGGAGTCCTAGATTGACTATCACTCTTGATAGCTGGGCTGGGAGTTGATTGGATTTGATGGTTAATTAGGTTTGGAGCCCGACTTCACTTTGTGGTACTCTTCTTTCAGTAGACGAAGCTATTATGTGTACCTATAAAGCTTATGGGTTTGTTCTAGTTTTATTTACGCACGAGTGTACCTTCTAGGTTTATGTGGGTCTAGTTAGGTTAATTTAGTTGTACTTAGATTTTCTTTCAGTATGTTCGTGTGCTTTATTTCATATCCGCTTTGACCTTTGTTTGTGTCTAGGTTCTATCTTTTCTTACTGCCTTCACCTTTCCTGCGCAGTCAGCCTATGATTCCTAATGGGTATCTTTTTTTGGTTATCACACAACAGTTTGCATCTATTTCGTGATGCAGGTCCTAGAACCATCTACCGGCGGTGATCGTTCATGCCATCTTTAGCAGCTTTTAAGATCAGAGCGTGGGTGAGCACTTGGCATCCTGGATCAACTTATCTCTTTGTGTAATTATGTTCAGGTAGTCTTTTGCCTTTGAGACGACTTGTTGTGGTGCACTTTTGTTAATTGTATTTTCATATTTGAAAGCTCTGTACCTGTGACTTCGAGGTTTTGGGATGGATTCTATTGTATATAGATTTTTGCTTGCTTTCGCTTCTGTCTTATTTTATTGTCTATTGTTAGTTCTGCTTAGTTTTACCCTTATACTCATTACTTATCGTTCTAGGTACAGGTTGGCTTACCTACTGGTGGGTTATAGTAGTTGCCATCATGACTCGAGGAATCGGGTCGTCACACAAACCCACCACGAAGTCTATAGTGATACGCTCCCATTTCCAAGTATGAATGGGCATCCTCTAAGATACACCACAAGGTCACTGATGTTCATACTTGACCTGTTGACACGTCAAACACGTTGCCACAAACTCAATTATGTCCTTCTTTATATCCGACACCAATAATGCGAACTCAAATCATGGTACATCTTACCCGCTCCTAGGTGAATATGATACATCAAAAAATGTTCCTCCTCCAAGATCAATCTAATCGAGTCACCCACATGAGAATCCTGCCTAAAATACTTAATACTCCCTTAGAATCAAGTACTGCTTCCTTTGATTTACCTCTCGTCACCTTGTACCGAACGATACATAATTTCTTATTCTCAAATTGCCTTTCTCAAATATGTTCAATCAAATAAGATCGGGCCTCCACAGAGGCAAAACATCTCCATCCTAAAAAATCTATAATTGTACAAGGCTGTTGGATAACTCTGAACATCGCTTGCCATTAGTCACTCCTCAACTCAGAACGATGCAAGACTGCCAATGCTAGAAGACCCAATCCATCAATTCAGGATAACTCCATCTATAATGCACCAATAAGTAAGCCGACATGTAACCTAGAACGACAAGTAATGAGTATAAGGGTAGAACTAACATATATAATCCTAAACAACGAAACGAAACCGAAGCAGAAGCAAACAAAAAATTTATACAAAAGATCCCTTCAGAACCCGAAAGTCACAATCACATAGATATCTAAAACGAGAGTACAAGTCAAAAAATTTGACCAAAAGAAACAATGTCTCAAGAGCAAAAGACTAGATAAATAAGTATAGAAGTAGACAAGTTGATCCAGGATGCCAGTGCTCACATTCGTCCTCGATCCCAAAAAGTTGTAGAAGGTACAAACAATAACTGCTGGTAGCTGGTACTAAGACTTCCATCACGAAACAGATGCTGAGTGTAGCATTAGTATAAAAAATACAGGTACTTAATAGGCGTCATAGGCCGATTGAGCTAGAAAGATAAAGATAATATGAAAAGATAGAATCTAGACACAGATAGAGGTTGTTCGGAAAGGAAAAGCTCTTGCCTTGGGATTTGGAGCACGCGGTCGGCCTACAGGTAGGCTTCGACTTCCTTTCTATTTAGATTGAGCTTGAATGTGTAAAGGCATGTTGATTAAAGTGAATTGGTGGTGGGAACCTAGTTATTCCTATTTCTATTTTCAGATACCATATTTTAGGATTGATCGACATTGTTTCGTATTTAGTACCATACTAGTTGGAGTTTATGTGTGTTATTGCATGTTGTTGTCTATAAATTGCGTTATTATTTTGGTAATGAGCATGTTCGCTCTTAATTTAGGGTTAGGCTAGTGTTTCCTTAGACTTGCGATCCTTGTAGACTTGTTTAGTCTCCGACATCGTTTCAAAGGAACTAGATCCTTGTAGACAGAAATAGCACACTTGAGTCTGATTATATGAGCCTTTGTTAGGGCGATCTCGTAGCTTGTTGGATTTTTAGTTCTCTCCCCTATTTCTATGGCTCTGATGCGTTACAGAAGATTTTGTCCTTTCACGATGACATGGGATTTGATTGATCTAGGCTTTGAGCCTTCTGTTGATTGTTTATAGGTGGATGTTATTCCACGATGACTTGGTATTGTTATTTGAGATCCTCTTAAGAGTCAACGTCCCTGGGTCACTCTTCGTTTCTTGGTGGCTTACGCCTCTTGGAGTGGACTGGCTTGCATGGTGACCATGATATATGAGATCCTCTTTGGAGTGGACACACACCTGGGTCACCTTTGTTAGCTGAGCACCGAGTGAACTAGCTGGTTGGGAGGCCTAGATTGACTATCACTCTTGATAGCTGGGCTGGGAGTTGACTGGATTTGATGGTTAATAAGGTTGGGAGCCCGACTTCACTTTGTGATACTCTTCTTTCAGTAGACGTAGCCATTATGTGTACCTATCAAGCTTATGGGTTTGTTTTGGTTTTATTTTCGCACGAGTGTACCTTTTAGGTTTATGTGGGTCTAGTTAGGTTTAGTTAGTTGTACTTAGATTTTCTTTCAGTATGCTCGTGTGCTTTGTTTCATATCCGCTTTGACCTTTGTTTGTGTCTAAGTTCTATCTTTTCTTACTGCCTTCACTTTTCTTGCGCAGTCTGCCTATGATTCCTAATGGGTATCTTTTTTTGGTTATCACGCAACAATTTGCATCTATTTCGTGATGCAGGTCCTAGAACCATCTACCGGCGGTGATCGTTCGTGCCATCTTTAGCAGCTTTTAAGATCAGAGCGTGGGTGAGCACTTGGCATCCTGGATCAACTTATCTCTTTGTGTAATTATGTTCAGGTAGTCTTTTGCCTTTGAGACGACTTGTTGTGGTGCACTTTTGTTAATTGTATTTTCATATTTGAAAGCTCTGTACCTGTGACTTCGAGGTTATGGGAGGGATTCTATTGTATATAGATTTTTGCTTGCTTTCGCTTCTGTCTTATTTTATTGTCTAGTGTTAGTTCTGCTTAGTTTTACCCTTATACTCATTACTTATCGTTTTAGGTACAGGTTGGCTTACCTACTGGTGGGTTATAGTAGTTGCCATCATGACTCGAGGAATCGGGTCGTCACACAAACCCATCACGAAGTCTATAGTGATACGCTCCCATTTCCAGGAATCTTGTCTACAATCCTCAATACTCCCTTAGAATCAAGTACTGCTTCCTTAGATTCACCTCTCGTCGTCTTGTACCGAATGATACATAATTTCCCATCCTCAAATTGTCTTTCTCAAATATGTTTAATCAAATAAGATCGGGCCTCCACAAAGGTAAAACACCCTCATCCTAAAAAATCTATAACTGTACAAGGCTGTTGGACAACTTCTGAACATCTCTTGCCATTAGTCACTCATCAACTCAGAACGATGCAAGACTACCGATGCTAGAAGACCCAATCCGTCAATTCATGATAACTCCATCTATAATGCACCAATAGGTAAGCCGACATGTAACCTAGAACGACAAGTAATGAGTATAAGGGTAGAACTAACATATATAATCCTAAACAACGAAACAAAACCGAATGAGAAGCAAACAAAAAATTTATACAAAAGATCCCTTCAGAACCCGATAGTCACAATCACATAGATATCTAAAACGAGAGTACAAGTAAAAAAATTGGACCAAAAGAAAAGATACTTCAAGAGAAAAAGACTAGATAAATAAGTATTGAAGTAGACAAGTTGATCCAGGATGCCAGTGCTCACATTCGTCCTCGATCCCAAAAAGTTGTAGCAGGTACGAACAATAACTGCTTGTAGCTGGTACTAAGACTTCCATCACGAAACAGATGCTGAGTGTAGCATTAGTACAAAAAATACAGGTACTTAGTAGGTGTCATAGGCCGACTGAGCTAGAAGGATAAAGAAAATATGAAAAGATAGAATCTAGACACAGATAGAGGTCAAAGCTGAATTTAAAGAAAAGCACACGAGCATACCAAAAGTAAATCTAAATATAACTAAACTAAACCTAACTAGACACTATAAGCCCATAAATTACACTCATGTGCAAGTTTAAATAAAACCCAAACGGACCCCCATGATTACGACAAGTACATAGAATAACTAAGTCTACTGAGAGAAGAGTACGACGAAGCAACAGCTAGGCTCCAGCCCAAATAACCACCAAAACCCAACAATCCAGTCAACTCCCAGCCCAACTAACAAGAGTGACAATTAATATAGGCTGCCCAGCCAACCAGTTCACTCCGAGCTCAACTAGCAAGAGTGACCCGGGGGCGTGTCGACTCAAATGAGGATCTCATATATCAAGGCCGCCCAGCCAGCCAGACCTCTTCTTGGGGCATAAGCCGCCCAGCTACCAAGAGTGACCCAAAGGAGTGTTGACTCTGAAGAGGATCTCCACAGTTACTACCAAGACACCGTGGAGAGTCATCCACTCATAAGGAATAAGAAAAAGGCTCCAAGCACGAAATACCCCAATCCCAAGTTGAGAAGAAAGAACAAAACTTCAGGTAACGCATAAGAGCAGCAAAATAATGGAGCAAAGACAGAAGATCAATCAAGAAGCAACACCACCAAAACTAAGGCTAATACCATCAGACCTAAGTCTCCTCTTCAAATCTACAGGGATCTAGTCCGTCCGAACCAATGTTAGATAAGCAACAAGGCTCACTAGCCACAAGGATTTCAAGTCTAAAGCAATACTAGTCTAATCATAGAATAAGGCCAAACAGGCTCAAATATATAACAAGTAACAACAACAAATCAAGTCACAACAACATGGAACAAATACAAACCCTAACTAACATGGTACTACAATCGAAAATATGAAAAGTCAACCTAAGCATGGTATCTAAGAAAAGGAAAATAAGAACAACTAGGTATCTACCTCCGATTTATTCTAATCAGCATATATTTATGCATTCAAGATCAATATAATATAAAGGTAGTCATATCCTATGTATAAGCCGACCGCGCATGCTCCAAATCACAAGGCCGAAACCTTTCCTTTCTGAACGACCTCCAAACACTACCATGCTATCAAAAATAAGTTCAAGGTTTCAAATTGCATTTTCTCTCTGGTTTGTGCTTGGAATTAGATGATTCAAAGTTCCACCCGTTCAGAAATATCGAGGATACTTTGGGAAGATATCGGAAAGTTTTGGAGAGCCTCCATTTGAGGTGAATTAATGATATATCTGGCTTCCCTTATTCTTTTTGTGAGCTTAATTGTGTCTTTTATGCGTGTTGCTTTGGTTAGTTGTTCCAAGCCCTGGATTGTGTTCCTTTTAAGCAAAAAAGTTCTTGGCATTGATTAGGACCTCTTGACGAAGTCATTTCAAGAAATTATGGTGTGGGTCCGACAATTTCTATTTGACTCAAAAATTGGCCCATTTCCATTTTTTGTGTTTTATGATATCGTTATCCTATTTTTGATAGCATTATTGCATTAAGAGGTTGTTCGGAAAGGAGAGTCTCTTGCCTTGGGATTTGGAGCACGGGGTCGGCCTACAGGTAGGCTTCAGCTTCCTTTCTATTTTGATTGAGCTTGACAGTGTAAAGGCATGTTGATTAGAGTGAATATGGGGCGGGAACCAAGTTATTCCTAATTCTATTCTTAGATACCATATTTTAGGATTGATCGATATTGCTTCTCATTTAGTACCATACTAGTTGGAGTTTATGTGTGTTATTGCATGTTGTTGTCTATTAATTGCGTTATTATTTTGGTAATGAGCATTTTCGCTCTTACTTTAGGGTTAGGCTAGTGTTGCCTTAGAATTGTAATCCTTGTAGCCTTGTTTTGTCTCTAACATCGTTTCAAAGGAACTAGATCCTTGTAGATAGAAATAGCACACTTGAGTCTGATTATATGAGCCTTGGTTAGGGCGATCTCGTAGCTTGTTCGATTTTAGTTCTCTCCCCTATTTCTATGGCTCCGATGCGTTACAGGAGATTTTGTGCTTTCACGATGACATGGGATTTGATTGTTCTAGGCTTTGAGCTTTCTGTTGATTCTTTATATGTGGATGTCATTCCACGATGACTTGGTATTGTTATTTGAGATCCTCTTAAGAGTCAACACGTCCCTGGGTCACTCTTCGATTCTTGGTGGCTTACGCCTCTTGGAGTGGACTAGCTTGCTTGGTGACCTTGATATATGAGATCCTCTTTGGAGTGGACACACCCCTGGGTCACCTTTGTTAGCTGAGCACGGAGTGAGCTAGCTAGTTGGGAGGCCTGGATTGACTATCACTCTTGATAGCTGGGCTGGGAGTTGACTGGATTAGATGGTTAATAAAGTTGAGAGCCCGACTTCACTTAATGATACTCTTCTTTCAGTAGACGTAGCTATTATGTGTACCTATCAAGCCTATGGGTTTGTTCTGGTTTTACTTGCGCACGAGTGTACCTTCTAGGTTTATGTGGGTATAGTTAGGTTTAGTTTTGGTACTTAGATTTTCTTTCAGTATGCTCGTGTGCTTTGTTTCATACCCACTTTGACCTTTGTTTGTGTCTAGGTTCTATCTTTTCTTATTGCCTTCACCTTTCCTGCGCAGTCAGCCTTTGATTCCTAATGGGTATCTTTTTTTTGTACTCATGCAACAGTTTGCATCTATTTCGTGATGCAGGTCCTAGAACCATCTACCGGTGGTGATCGTTCGTGCCATCTTTAGCAGCTTATAAGATCAGAGACGTGGGTGAGCACTTGGCGTCCTGGATCAACTTGTCTCCTTGTATAATTATGTTCAGCTAGTCTTTTGCTTTTGAGACGACTTGTTGTGGTCCACTTTTGTTAAATGTATTTTCATATTAGAAAGCTCTGCACTTGTGACTTTGAGGTTCTGGGAGGCATTCTATTGTATATAGATTTTTGCTTGCTTTCGCTTGTGTCTTATTTTATGGTCTAGTGTTAGTTCTGCTTAGTTTTTCCATTATACTCATTACTTATCATTCTAGGTACGGGTTGGCTTACCTACTAGTGGGTTATAGTAGTTGCCATCATGACTCGAGGAATCGGGTCGTCACACAAACCCACCACGAAGTCTATAGTGATACGCTCCCATTTCCAAGTATGAATGGGCATCCTCTGAGACACACTACAAGGTCACTGATGTTCATACTTGACCTGTTGACACGTCAAACACGTTGCCACAAACTCAATTATGTCCTTCTTCATATCACACCACCAATAATGCTAACTCAAATCATGGTACATCTTAGCCGCTCCTAGGTGAATATGATACCTCAAAAAATGTTCCTCCTCCTAGATCAATCTAATCGAGTCACCCACACGAGAATCTTGCCTACAATCCTCAATACTCCCTTAGAATCAAGTACTGCTTCCTTAGATTCACCTCTCATCACCTTGTACCGAATGATACATAATTTCTCATCCTGAAATATGTTTAATCAAATAAGATCGGGCCTCCACAAAGGCAAAACACCTCCATCCTAAAAATCTATATCTGTACAAGGGTGTTGGACAACCTCTGAACATCTCTTGCCATTAGTCACTCCTCAACTCAGAACGATGCAAGACTACCGATGCTAAAAGACCCAATCCCTCAATTCAGATAACTCCATCTACAATGCACCAATAGGTAAGCCGACATGTAACCTAGAACCACAAGTAATGAGTATAAGGGTAGAACTAACATATATAATCCTAAACAACGAAATAAAACCGAATGAGAAGCAAACAAAAAATTTATACAAAAGATCCCTTCAGAACCCGAAAGTCACAATCACATAGATATCTAAAACGAGAGTACAAGTCAAAAAATTGGACCAAAAGAAAAGATGTCTCAAGAGCAAAAGACTAGACAAATAAGCATAGAAGTAGACAAGTTGATCCAGGATGCCAATGCTCACATTCGTCCTCGATCCCAAAAAGTTGTAAAATGTACGAACAATAACTGCTGGTAGCTGGTACTAAGACTTCCATCACGAAATAGATGCTAAGTGTAGCATTAGTACAAAAAATACAGGCACTTAGTAGGCGTCATATGTCGACTGAGCTAGAAAGATAAAGATAATATGAAAAGATAGAATCTAGACATTGATAGAGGTCAAAGCTGAATTTAAAGAAAAGCACACGAACATGCCAAAAATAAATCTAAATATAGCTAAACTAAACCTAACTAGACACTATAAGCCTATAAATTACACTTATGTGCAAGTTTAAATAAAACCCAAACGGACCCCCATGATTACGACAATTACATAGAATAACTAAGTCTACTGAGAGAAGAGTACGACGAAGCAACAACTAGGCTCCCAGCACAAATAACCACCAAAACCCAACAATCCAGTCAACTCCCAGCCCAACTAGAAAGAGTGACAATTAATATAGGCTGCCCAGCCAACCAGTTCACTCCGAGCTCAACTAGCAAGGGTGACCCAGGGGCGTGTCGACTCTAAGGAGGATCTCATATATCAAGGCCGCCCAGCCAGCCAGACCGCTCCTTGGGGCATAAGCTGCCCAGCTACCATGAGTGACCTGAAGGCGTGTCGACTCTGAAGAGGATCTCCACAGTCACTACCAAGACACCGTGGAAAGTCATCCACTCATAAGGAATAAGAAAAAGGCTCCAAGCACGAAATACCCCCATCCCAAGTTGCCAAGAAAGAACAAAACTTTAGGTAACGCATAAGAGCCACAAAATAATGGAGCGAAGACAGAAAATCAATCAAGAAACAAAAACACCTAAACTAAGGCTAATACTATCGGCCCTAAGTCTCCTCTTCAAATCTACAGGGATCTAGTCCGTCTGAACCAATATTAGATAAGCAACAAGGCTCACTAGCCACAAGGATTTCAAGTCTAAAGCAATACTAGTCTAATCCTAGAATAAGACCAAACATGCTCAAATATATAACAAGTAACAAAAACAAATTAAGTCACAACAACATGGAACAAATACAAACCCTAACTAACATGGTAGTACAATCGAAAATATTAAAAGTCAACCTAAGCATGGTATCTAAGAAAAGGAAAATAAGAACAACTAGGTATCTACCTCCGATTTATTCTAATCAGCATAAATTTATGCATTCAAGATCAATATAATATAAAGGTAGTCGTGTCCTATGTATGAGCCGACCGCGCATGCTCCAAATCACAAGGCCAAAACTTTTCCTTTCTGAACAACCTCCAAACACTACCATGCTATCAAAAATAAGTTCAAGGTTTCAAATTGCATTTTCTCTCTGGTTTGTGCTTGGAATTAGATGATTCAAAGTTCCACCCGTTCAGAATTATCGTGGATACTTTGGGAAGAGATCGGAAAGTTTTGGAGAGCCTCCATTTGAGGTGAATTAATGATATATATGGCTTCCCTTATTCTTTTTGTGAGCTTAATTGTGTCTTTTATGCGTGTTGCTTTGGTTAGTTTTTCCAAGCCTCGGATTGTGTTCCTTTTTAGAAAACAAGTTCTTGGCGTTGATTAGGACCTCTTGACGAAGTCATTTCAAGAGATTATGGTGTGGGTCCGACAATTTCTGTTTAACTAAAAAATTGGCCCATTTCCATTTTTTGTGTTTTATGTCTAAATGACCTTACAGATGTTGTTATCCTATTTTTAATAGAATTATTGCATTAAGAGGTTGTTCGGAAAGGAAGAGCTCGTGCCTTGGGATTTGGAGCACGCGGTCGGCCTACAGGTAGGCTTCGGCTTCCTTTTTATTTTGATTGAGCTTGACTGTGTAAAGGCATGTTGATTAGAGTGAATTGGGGGCGGGAACCTAGTTATTCCTATTTCTATTCTTAGATACCATATGTTAGGATTGATCGACATTGTTTCGCATTTAGTACCATACTAGTTGGAGTTTATGTGTATTATTGGATGTTGTTGTCTATTAATTGCGTTATTATTTTGGTAATGAGCATTTTCGCTATTACTTTAGGCTTAGGCTAGTGTTGCCTTAGACTTGTGATCCTTGTAGCCTTGTTTTGTCTCCAACATCGTTTCAAAGGAACTAGATCCTTGTAGATGGAAATAGCACACTTGAGTCTGATTATATGAGCCTTGGTTAGGGCGATCTCGTAGCTTGTTGGATTTTTAGTTATTTCCCCTATTTATATGGCTCCGATGCGTTACAGGAGATTTTGTGCTTTCACGATGACATGGGATTTGATTGTTCTAGGCTTTGAGCCTTCTGTTGATTCTTTATAGGTGGATGTCATTCCGCGATGACTTGGTATTGTTATTTGAGATCCTCTTAAGAGTCAACATGTCCCTGGGTCACTCTTCATTTCTTGGTGGCATACGCCTCTTGGAGTGGACAAGCTTGCTTGGTGACCTTGATATATGAGAACCTCTTTGGAGTGGACACACCCCTGGGTCAACTTTGTTAGCTGAGCACAGAGTGAACTAGCTGGTTGGGAGGCCTAGATTGACTATCACTCTTGATAGTTGGGCTGGGAGTTGACTGGATTTGATGGTTAATTAGGTTGGGAGCCCGACTTCACTTTGTGGTACTCTTCTTTCAGTAGGCGTAGCTATTATGTGTACCTATCAAGCTTATGGGTTCGTTCTGGTTTTATTTGCGCACAAGTGTACCTTCTAGGTTTATGTGGGTCTAGTTAGGTTAAGTTAGTTGTACTTAGATTTTCTTTTAGTATGCTCGTGTGCTTTGTTTCATATCCGCTTTGACCTTTGTTTGTGTCTAGGTTATATCTTTTCTTATTGCCTTCACCTTTCCTGCGCAGTCAGCCTATGATTCCTAATGGGTATCTTTTTTTTGTACTCATGCAACAGTTTGCATCTATTTCATGATGCAGGTCCTAGAACCATCTACCGGCGGTGATCGTTCGTGCCATCTTTAGCAGCTTATAAGATCAGAGACGTGGGTGAGCACTTGGCGTCCTGGATCAACTTGTCTCTATGTGTAATTATGTTCAGGTAGTCTTTTGCCTTTGAGTCGACTTGTTGTGGTCCACTTTTGTTAATTGTATTTTCATATTAGAATGCTCTATATTTGTGACTTTGACGTTCTGGGAGGGATTCTATTGTATATAGATTTTTGCTTGCCTTCGCTTCTGTCTTATTTTATTCTCTAGTGTTAGTTCTGCTTAGTTTTACCCTTATACTCATTACTTATCGTTCTAGGTACGGGTTGGCTTACCTACTAGTGGGTTATAGTAGTTGCCATCATACCTCGAGGAACCGGTTCGTCACACAAATACACCACGAAGTCTATAGTTTTACGCTCCCATTTCCAAGTATGACTGGGCATCCTCTGAGACACACCACAAGGTCATTGATGTTCATACTTGACCTGTTGACACGTCAAACACGTTGCCACAAACTCAATTATGTTGTTCTTTATATCACACCGCCAATAATGTTAACTCAAATCATGGTACATCTTAGCCGCTCCTAGGTGAATATGATACCTCAAAAAATGATCCTCCTCCAAGATCAATCTAATCGAGTCACCCACACGAGAATCTTGCCACCAATCCTCAATACTCCCTTAGAATCAAGTACTGCTTCCTTAGATTCACCTCTAATCACCTTGTAACGAATGATACATAATTTCTCATCCTCAAATTGCCTTTCTCAAATATGTTCAATCAAATAAGAT
This sequence comes from Solanum appendiculatum, assembly GCA_018342035.1. Classification (NCBI taxonomy): domain Eukaryota; kingdom Viridiplantae; phylum Streptophyta; class Magnoliopsida; order Solanales; family Solanaceae; genus Solanum; species Solanum appendiculatum. The sequence continues at coordinate 189,242 of JAGDQO010000042.1, read as the reverse complement.
CGGGCCTCCACAAAGGTAAAACACCTCCATCCTAAAAAATCTATAACTGTACAAGGCTGTTTGACAACCTCTGAACATCTCTTGCCATTAGTCACTCCTCAACTCAGAACGATGCAAGACTACCGATGCTAGAAGACCCAATCCCTCAATTCATGATAACTCCATCAATAATGCACCAATAGGTAAGCCGACCTGTAACCTAGAATTACAAGTAATGAGTATAAGGGTAGAACTAACATATATAATCCTAAACCACGAAACGAAATCGAAGCAGAAACAAACAAAAAATTTATACAAAAGATCCCTTCAGAATCCGAAAGTCACAATCACATAGATATCTAAAACGAGAGTACAGGTCAAAAAATTGGACCAAAAGAAAAGATGTCTCAAGAGCAAAAGACTAGATAAATAAGTATAGAAGTATACAAGTTGATCCAGGATACCAGTGCTCACATTCGTCCTCGATCCCAAAAAGTTGTAGAAGGTACGAACAATAACTGCTGGTAGCTGGGACTAAGACTTCCATCACGAAACAGAAGTTGAGTGTAGCATTAATACAAAAAATACAGGTACTTAGTAGGCATCATATGCCGACTGAGCTAGAAAGATAAAGATAATATGAAAAGATAGAATCTAGACACAGAGAGAGGTCAAAGCTGAATTTAAAGACTCCCTGGGGCATAAGCCGCCCAGCTACCAAGAGTGATCCGAAGGCGTGTCGACTCTGAAGAGGATCTCCACAGTCACTACCAAGACACCGTGTAAAGTCATCCACTCATAAGTAATAAGAAAACAGCTCCAAGCAAAAAATACCCCCATCCCAAGTTGCCAAGAAAGCACAAAACTTCAGGAACGCATCAGAGCCGCAAAATAATGGAGCGAAGACAGAAGATCAATCAAGAAGCAACAACACCTAAACTAAGGCTCATACTATCAGACCTAAGTCTCCTCTTCAAATTTAGTCCGTCCGAACCAATGTTAGATAAGCAACAAGGCTCACTAGCCACAAGGATTTCAAGTCTAAAGCAATACTAGTCTAATCATAGAATAAGGCCAAACATGCTCAAATATATAACAAGTAACAACAACAAATCAAGTTTTGACATGGAACAAATACAAACCCTAACTAACATGGTACTACAATCGAAAATATGAAAAGTCAACTGAAGCATGGTATCTAAGAAAAGGAAAATAAGAACAACTAGGTATCTACCTCCGATTTATTCTAATCAACATAAATTTATGCATTCAAGGTCAATATAATATAAAGGTAGTCGTATCCTATGTATAAGCCGACCGCGCATGCTCCAAATCACAAGGCCAAAACATTTCCTTTCTGAACAACCTCCAAACACTACCATGCTATCAAAAATAAAATTAAAATGCCAATACGGTCATTTAGATACCAAAAACACAAAAAGAATGGACCAATTTTGGAGTAAAACAGGAATTGTAGGGCCTGAATTGGAATTTTTGGAATTGACTCTAGCAAAGGGTCCTAAAAAGTACATTGAACATGTATCCCAAAATGGAACACAATTCGGAGATCAAAATAGTGAAAAATAAGCTCATGCAAAAAATTCCACAATTAATCTCAAATAAAGAACAAAGCAGCCAGCTAAAACACAAATTCACCGCAAATGGAGGTTCACCAATGACTTTTGATCACTCCACTTCATATCCTCTATACTTCTGCATGCCAAAGGACTTTGATTTACCTAATTCAAAGCTATATCAGAGGAAAAATCGCTATTTGAATGTTTATATATATAGATATATATATATATGCTTCAAGTTGATCCCGTCTGGTCTATATATAAAAGACCATACGAAAATGACTTGGGCGAATGCGACCCAGAGGGCCCGCGATCCTAACGCACAAGGAAGTTTCCCTTCTCGAATGTGGCAAGGAGCCTGCAAACATGAAGGCAAAAGAAATAAAGGGTTCATAATTGTAGCCGAGCCCCCATGAATGTGAAGGCCAAGGGGCCTTACCCATCGCGAACGCGACTTGGACCTCACAAATGTGGTGACAAACTTTACTGTTCTCCACGATCTCAACCCAAGGTCTGTGAAAGCAAACGCCAATTTTGATCTGTACAAGCCAATACATATCAGCTGGTTTTGTAAGTTTCCAAATCTCTGGCAGGGCAATATGAATTCGTTCAGAACCCCATGCATGCAAATGAGATATACAAACCTACACAATTCAACATTCTTGACTTAAAATAGCAGTCAAAATTTCCATTGAGGTCATTTCAGCAAAAAGTGGGTCCCAACCCCAAACTCCATTTTATGCCAAAATCCACAAGGGGACTCAAAATTAGCTCGGAAGCCTCGGGATCCCCATGAAGGGTCGTTGCAGACAAAACTCAACATTTCAGAGCTAACCATACTTACGAAATTCTATTATGAGCTCATTTACTTAGAATGTTGAATAAAGTAAAACTTAGGCCATAACAAAGTTAAAATTTCTAATTACACTGACTCGCACTGAAAGCCTCGAGAGTCATCTCAACCATGCTACTAACCTAAAATGACCCTTCTAGTGCATAAGGAATCGTCATAATTCGATTTTGAGGTCATCTTCTTGAACTTATGATAAAAAATGACCGTCCAAGGTTCAAAAAAGTGACCTGGATGGTTATTACAAAAGTAGGCCTCGTGCAACCTCTAATGTCTTCAACCTTAACCAGATCCACTCTAATACCCTCATTGGACATCACGTGCTCTAAAAATTCCACCTAATCAAGCTAGAGCTCACACTTACAGAATTTTACATATAACTTTTCATCCCTCAAGCTCTAAGCTTTGTCCTCAAATGATGAACATGATTAACTTTTGTTTTGAAATATACCAAGATGTCATCAATGAACAGAATCATGAAGGAATCCTGATACAAAGGAAACACCATATTCATCAACTCCATAAATGTTGTTGGAGTATTAGTCAGCCTAAAAGACATCACAAAAAACTTATAATGGCTATATCGAGTTTGAAAAGTTTTCTTAGTGGCATCCAATGCCCTAATACTCAACATATGATAACTTGATCTCAAATCTATCTTGGAGAACAATTCCTTTCCCAGAAGTTGATCAAAAAAATCATTAATGCACCGAAAGAGGATATTTGTTCTTAATAATCACCTTATTCAATGAACATTCATAGAGAACTATCCTTCTTCTCCATGAAAAGAATTGATGCACCCCAAGATGACACACTTGGATGAATAAACCCCTTACTCTACAAATGCTGCAACCACTCCGTTAATTCCTTCAACTTCGTTGACCCATGCGATAAGGAGGAATAGAGAGAGGCTTAGTTCCTAGCTCTAAATCAATAGCAAAGTCGATATCTCTATTAGGAGGATGCCTGTAAGGTCAGTAGGAAATACATCTAAAAACTTTGGAAACATTAGAATGGACTACATAAAAGGTGGTTTAACACTATTATCAAGAATTTATGCTATGTAAGAAAAACTCCCTCTATCAATCAACCAATGGGCATGAAGAGTGAAAATAGCCTTGTTAGGATAAGAACCACTAGCACACTTCCACTAAACTCTAGGGACACCATGTATTGCTAAGGTCACCGTCATAACATGACAATCAAGAATAACATGATAAAGAGAGATAGGGAGAGAGAAAATTCATTCACCAAATGACATCTAAATATACCATCCCCCCTATGATCAAGTCTACCTAGGTGTCATATCCCACCACCAAAGTACCAAGACAAGATCAATAGACTCAATCAACCATTGAGGGCTCACCCACGAGGCTAGAAACATGAATCATCATAGACATAGGATCACAAAAAAGTCAAATCCAGCAACAACGTATGCCGAAATATTAGAGAAAATTGATCCTGGATCAAATAATACTAATGCAAATCAATGGTAGACTAGGATGATACTTATGATAAAGACATCAGAAGACTCAGCCTCAGATCTCCGTATAAAAGCATAGCACTGACCCCCTCTACCGCCTCTAGTCAAAGATGTAACTCTACCCGAATCCTGTAGAACCATAACACTACTAGCACCCCTACTAGGCATCTGACCACCTCTACCTACTTGAGCCTTGCCTTGACCTCTAGGCTTAGGCGTTGGTGATCTAGCTAGAATTGAAGAACTAGGATGGAGTCCTCCCCAACCCTAAGTTAGGCACTACTATAAAATATGATTTGGGGTTCCATAACAAAAACAATACCTCTGAGTTGAATAATGATCAGATAATCCAGAGTAACTAGCATAATTATCTCGGCCCATCATCCTGTGTTGTGAACCCTAAAAAATCTAACCTAAACTAGAGGAACCATGAATTATATGACCACTCTTTGATGTATGCATGTCCTAAACTCATCCCTTATGCTGGAAGGAACTACCCTTTTAAAGGATCCCCTACTAATAGAAAAATGACCTAATGTACGGGGCCTCAGATCTCTGATATCCAAAAACTCCTGACACTCTAGAAACTCTGCCTCCTTGGCGGCTACAAATATGGATAGAAAGGAATCTCCCTTGTGGGATGCTTTGAATACTATATATCGATTAGAGTAGAACAATCCCCTCACTAACCTACAAATTCTCTCGGCCTTATCCAAAATGATAGCTAAGGCATGTCTAAAAAAATTATAAAAACGAGTCTCATACTCTCCAACTGATAGGCTATCATTTCTCAAACTCTTGAATCTTAACATGTTCTCCTCCCTCACGCTTCAAGAGAAAAAATAATCAAAGAATGCACGAGCAAATATTTCTCATGTTACTAGAAAAAATTAAACTGGTATAAAACCTAAATAGACTGACCACCACTCTTTAGCTGGACTATGCAACTGAAGTGTCGCATAGCGGACCCCATGAGACTCAGCCAAGCCAACTGTCTTAAGAAACTCTCGACACGTAGTCAAGAAATCATGTACATCCTTACTTTTTCCACCCTGAAACAGAGGTGGATCAATATTTTTGAACTTCTCATAATGACGTTGCTCATCATCAGATAACACTAGAAAAGGTGCATCCTGGGCTCCAACTCCCGGTAAAGGATCACCATCAACCCTAGGGCCTGCTGGTGGCTTTCCCACCAAACTATTAACAATATGGACCTGATGTTGATCTAGTGTCTAAACTCCCATTCTAGTCTAAAAACCCTATGGTGTGCCTTTCACACCCACACTCTTAGTAAAATTCTCAAGTACACCCAAAACATTAAGCAATGTGCCCAGAAGCGAAGGTGCAGTAACATACTCTAGAGGAACCTAGTTCTCTCTAGCGTCCACCCATGGCCTAAGAGAGACACATGTACCATGGCCTCTAGCTACTGCCACTCAACTAGAATGACCTCTCCCCATCATACAATTCCTACCTCTACCCCTATCTAGGGTCTCAACAACATGTAAATGCTCAGGGACTGCCTCCTCTGCTTACCATCAATAGTAGCTCGCATCCTATCTATCTGATAAATGAACATGCGACAACTTTCACGATAAAAAGAACTAAAAAAGAGGAAGTTTCCCATTAGTATTCATAGCCCTGCAAAGATAAGCAACAGAAGTCACAACACCAATCCTCGAGACTCTACTAGACTTGACTTGCAAGCATGTGATACCTATGAAACCTGGGCTCAGATACAATTTGTCACAACCCAAATATTGAGTGTGATGGGACATACCTTATCCAACTAAGAATGGATAGCCTAAACAACCCTCAACAAGGGTAAATGCAGAAGTAAGAAAGAAACAAGAACTAAACATAACATAAGCATTATGGAAATCTAACATAACTAAGACTTATTCAAAAACTTAGTGTCGTGTGTACAAGCCATTAAGTATTACAATAGATTAAAAGAAAAATTCAGTCTGAATGTCTACAATACTAGAATAGTAGAAAGATATAATCAATAGTATGTGACGCCTGTCAGAATGACAAGATACTACCTCAAAAACTCAAAAACCGAGCCTCAAAAGAGTAAGTAGGAGGAATGAACAAAATGGTCTTGGCTCCTAACTGTCACTAGTGTAAAGAGAAAGGGAATAAATACCAACATAACCATGGTACACAACAAGCACTCCTAACTGACCCTAAGTCAAGTAATACTGAACACAAGTACCCCGACACACCATCTGAAACTCTACATACTACAACCTACAAAAAAATCAGAACAACCCATCCTAACAATTTCACAAGTAATAGAACAACACAATACACGTAATTCACTTTAATCCACACATTAGAGTCTCAATAACATCACCATAACCTTTTGGACTCACATAATAATGAACATAACAACTTACTCATGAAGGTCAAGAATGATGATGAGGTGCAATGCAATGTATTGCAAATGACATATAGAGTGATGCATGTCTTTCCTACCGATACACACCTAATGCAAAGCAACACGTGACCCATGGGGGAAATATCAGCCAATGCATCTGCAAGACCCATTCCCATCGGAATATCTTACTTGCCTGAACCATTTCCTATAGGCATAATCATCAATCACTGGAATAATTTCCCATCGGCATAAACATCAATCGCCACACCATTTCCCATCAGCATAAACATCATTCACCAGAATCATTTCCCATCGGCATATCAAGGATTCATATCTCCTAATAGTGTTTCAGAACCAATGCAAATATTCATATTCACAGGAAAAATATCAAGGGATGATAAATTCCACATAAATAACTAATCATACATAAACATGGCACATCATCAAAAGTTAATCAATATAAACATCCATGTCACGTGTGGAGCATCAAACATTATTAATTCAAAGAATCATTTTACTCCCACAAATCATTATGAACATTCGAAACAACTATATTAAATGAATACATTCCCATTTCCCCATTATTCCTAATCACACAACAAGACATACAAGTTTCAATACATTTAACTAAAGGCCAAAGAGGTCGACTTGCTTTAAAAGGGAACTAATTAACAAGGCACTTTAGTCTTCTCTCTACAATGAGTCACCAAATCTACAAAATTTAATCAAAAAATGAACCCTCATTAGAAATCATGAACATTAATATCCAGTATGCTGATTTTGGAAACCAGGTCCAAATTGACCCAAAAAGTCTATCCCGAGGGTTGGGGGTAATTCTAGAATTTTTATTATATAAAGTCACAACACCAAAATATTTTGAACTCACAAGTGAAAATGAATTGAAAAATAGGTTAAAATCACACTTGAAACTCTAATTTGCTTAAAACACCATTTTCATGAAAAAGCCCTCCAGGTTTGAGTTCAAAAATAAGGATTTCATGTTATATTCATGAAGAACTAAATGGATAATGGAGGAGGGGTTGAAATCACATACCCAAATGTTAATTCTTGGAAAACCCTTTCGAAATCGCCTGCCCCAAGCTTTCAAGGTCCAAAAATTGAAAATGGGGAAGAAACCACAATTCAAAAAATTTCATTAAATTACTAATCCATTTAATATTCGTGAACGCAGTAAACTTTCTGTGACCACAGAGACCAGACATGATAAACCTTTGTAAATGCATAGTTCAACAATCAAATCCACGATCACAGCAAAAGCCTCACGAATGTGGAAGTCAGTACATCGATCATCCATGATCACGGCCAAAGACTCATGAATATAGAGGCCAAACATGAGGCCCTTTGTGAACGCGGTTAAGCTCCACGAATGTGAAAGAAGCACTAGAAGATAGCAAAAGACATAACATCAAGACACCAAATTTACCAAATGGACCCTTGGGATTCGTTCAGAACCCCGAGCACACAAACCAAATGCGCTTCCAAACTAAACTTGACTTTCTGAACTCAATGGAACCATCAAAACATAGATTCGAGATCTCCTTGACTCAACATCTATTAAAGCCCCAATTTATCAACTTTCACCCAAAAAGACCAAAATGCTCTCAGAACCTCTGAAAATTGAACCATGACCTCACCTAGGCCTAAAATCACCTACTGAATCCAACTGCATTAATAGAAATCCAGTTTGAGCATTAAACCTCTGAACATTGACTAAAGTCAACTCTAGGGATTAATTCCCTTAGACTTCTAACTCAAATCCATATAAAGACTCTAAAAGTGGAAATGACCATACATATAGACCAATTTGTACATTCTCGAGATGATGGAACTAATAGAATTCTATTCTGAGACTTGTAGCTCCAGATGCTGACCAAACTCACTTATATAAACTAAAGAGTTTTTAAAACTCTAAAGCTTCCAAAAAGCACAACTTTTCGATACCATCACAAAACAACCTCATAAATTGATCCAACATGACATGTGACAACTATCGGGAGGGGTAAAATGGTAATTATTTTTAAAAAATTAAAATGACCTTCAGAGGGGTAAAATGGTAATTATTCCACTAGAAATTCTTTCTTTTCATAATAAGGAGGACATCTTGAAATGTAGACCTTTCATCCAGATCTTTCTATATATAGTTTATTCTGCACTCTTGATTCTGTGTTGTTCCCACCCATAGTGATATAGAACTTTCACGTGCTTGTTGCGATCCACTAAGGTTTGTCATTCCTATTAGTGAGACTAGCATCCCCATTCACCTTCTACATGCTCCACAATATTATCTAATAGAAAAAAGTGCATTCTTTCATATTTCCATCATTTAACTTCTAGAAATTCATCAATGTCAGCATAGATAGGTTATAAATAGACCCTCATATAAGTTATTCAAAGCCCCTAATCTATTCAGTTTTATACCAAATTCTAGATGTCCCTCCTCTTGGTTTTCACTAAAACTATTGTTAAATGCTCTCCTTATTAGCAAGCATTACGTTCAACACTTGATAACCCCCTTTCCATTAATCTAGAATTCCTATTTGATTTTTGTAGTACTTTTTCCACATAGAGTTTGTCCCTAGGGATCTGATAGTTGTATACCTCCACGATAGTTTTGGATACATACCATCAAAAACTTCTAACTTGGATCTAAATCCAAGGGCATCTTTTTGATTGGGCAAACAAACATTGACCAAGGCTAATCGATGCTTACTTCTCCCTGTATCCATGTTATACTAGTAAAATTTTGCAATGATCTTGTGCAGTTCCTTGATGACACATTTAGGAGGTACTATTGCTGAAAACAAATAAATAGGAATACTCTACAATACATTTTTTATAAGAATTGTGTTTCCCTCATAGGATAACATCCTGTCTTCAAAGCTTCAATCATGTTTCTTACCTTTCTTATAATCTCAGCACAGTATGACCTTCCTTATTGGCATGAGTAACTGGGCATCCTAAATATGTCTATGAGAATGTCCATTTTGTCATTCCTATGCATTGCTTCACCATATGTTTGAGTCTAGCAACCTTATAATGATGTGTGTAAAATACACTTTTCATTTTATGAATTAGTTGACCATACAATATTTCATACTCCTGTAATATAAGTGTATTTGTTTTAAGGGAATCCTTTTGTGTTTAGGAAAATATGATAGAGTCATCTACATATGATAGATGATTCAAATTTACACTTTATTTTGGTAACCCACACCCTTTATACATTCTATCTTTAGATATTAGTATATGGCCATGGTTTGCTCAAAGTTAGGCAAAGTGTAATACAAAATTGAAAATGAGGTTCACCAAAGGCCTGACGAACACCTAATGAATTAATTCAATTGACAAATGGAATAACATTAACCAAATAATATATTTTAGTGCATACTTTTAGGGAAATGCTCTATTGGGGCTTTGGATTTAACAAATATACCCTTTAATCATCAGACTCGAATTCTCACTATTATTCATTTAGTTATTGATAGTAAGTACGATTTTACATTTTATGTCCATTTTAAACAGCAGTTGAGCAGGCCGGCGGCGAATAGTAAACATCCTATAAAGCTGAAAACCCTTGGCTTTCTTATACCAGGCACACTCTACGGTCACGACTAACATCGCTGAGTGTGTTCGGTGGATCGCCAACTGGAGCTGAAGCTCACTGAAAATGCATGAACGAACACCAAACCTAAAGGCTGATTTGGAGGACCGATGGAGTCTATATAGTGTACTTATGCGAATTGCCTTTTGGAGCACAGATCGCCTACATGGACAATACATTTTTCCACATTTTCTAGGTAAGAAGGTAGACAAGAAGGAGTTTGCCCAATGCCTTCGGTGGATCGCCATGTTGGGTTTGGCATCGCCTAATGTTCCCTTTTCAACATGTTAATCTCTTTTCAACCTGCACTCATAACACATGTTATTGAAAGCAATAAAGTAAAAGTAAAGACTTGGGTTGCCTCTGAAGAAGTCCCTTATTTGACATCGTGGCACGACACAGTTCTCATTTCCTCAAAATTCATTTTTATGATTTAGGATGGTGTCACTAGGCAACGTTCCCTTTTGCCTCAGATTAAGATAAGTGGAGATTTGGTACATTTGGGTCTCCAGCTGCTTGATAGACACCGAATTAGAAGTTACCATTTGAGATAAAGTGGAGAAGTCATTTTTCAATTCCTTCAACACTTTGTCGGATCCTTCAAACATGTTGAAGATCCTTCTAAGCTTTTCCTCAGTTAAGTTTCCTTCAAAACCAGCTTGTTCTTTTTGTCGTGGACGATCATGGGGAGGAATATATCTATTTTGTTCAGCCTCCCTATCTCTCAAATTTCCACCTCTCCAATCCTTCCCACCGCTATCACACTCTTTGGTTACCACCTTGTCATTGGTAGATTAAGTGAGAACCCCCTATTTGATATCCTAAGTATTGAACTTCCTCATTGTAAAATTTCTTGAACTTGGAATCTTCTGGCCTTGCCCATTATTTGTTCTAACCGTATTTACTAACTTCGGACCACCTCCCACGACATGTTTAGACAATAAATCGAGCTAGGTCATCTTTTTTTCCATATTTTCATCCCGTTCATTGTACTTTTCAATTTGTTCATTTATCATGCATAGTTGTTATGTAGACACTTAGTCCTCTCAGGTATGCCATGCTCGGTTAATCTTGGTCATATCATCTAGCAATAACGTTGCCAACTCAAACGGTTGTCTCATTAATCTTCCTTGGACCAACTGATCAGCCACACCTTTATAGACTGAATCAAGGCGGCAATAGAAGTATTATAGCAGAACATTGTCTGGAACACCATGTGTTGGACATTGCAAAAGTAGTTTCTTGAACCGCGACCAATTCTCATGTAGAAGTTCACCTCCAATTAGCTTGAAATTTTTGATTTGGGTTTGAAGTTTCACCATCTTCAAGGGGGAAAGAACCTTTCTAAGAATGGTTCAGTCAACTCTTCCTAAGAAGTGATAGAGTCATTTGGCAATTCCCCCAACTATCTTGTAGTTTCACCTGTCAAAGAGAACGGGAATAACCTCAACCTTACGAACACTTGTGAGATGTTTTTGAACACAAATGGGCCACATAGTTCTACAAAATTCTGAAGGTGTTCATGGGAATCCTCATGAGCAAAACCCTGAAACATTCCTTTTAGTTGGAGTAATTATAGCATTGTTTCGGTGATGTGAAACACTGCCCTCCCAGCTGTGGGAGGTATCTGGATGTTTCTCGTGGTTTAAATGATGTTCACATGCATTTCATTCAAATCACCCATGTTGCCATTTTGACTATAGTGACTATCATTGTCACTACCATGGTCACTCATTGTACTAAATCTGCAACTCATCCAGCAACAACACAAAGCAACAATCCACTACAACTAAACAAATTTACAAACTACTTTGTCAAATAGAATTCTCAACAACCATTCTCCGGCAGCGGAGCCATTTTTGATAATGCTCAAACTACTCTCTAAAACAAATTAAAAGAGTAAGCGGTCATCGTCAATAAAAATATCCAACTAAGAGTCGAGGTCAAATCCTATAGAGAATGATATATCGTAGAAAATTCTATCATGAAATTTAGATTGTAAAGTTATTCATTTATAATATTAAAAGCAATTGGGTGGATGATTCCTCCAATTTAATAAAAGGATTTGGTTATCACAAGTTGCAATCAGATTAAACTTTTAGAAACTTTTAAGTAGTAACAAGCAATCTATGAATGCGGGGATTGGAAGTCAATATCACGTAGGGCTAATTTTACTGCTCTATGGTGATGAACATTCATGAATAGGCTGGGTCAATTTTTATGATGCTAATCTTCTTTTGATCTCATATCATCCTTTCATAGAATTTCCTTTCTATCTCATCTATGTACTACACTAAATAACCCAATACCTAACTCTATTCTCTCTTTCGATGCAGAAATAGGACAAATAGATCTGATCCATAATCTCTATTTTCAAGCAACTTATAGACATCAAACCTAATTTGCTAGTATCAGACTAATTACCCACTCCAATTAATTTCTTTCGAGCATCGACCAGAGATCAAAAGTAGAAATTAAGTTTTCATCCCTAACCCATAAGTTAACCTTATGCTAATCAACCCAAATTCATGTATGAACATCAGAAAAATAGAGCATTACACAGTACTCACTATATTAAATCAACGCCCAACCCCATAATTGCACCCCTAGATCTTGGGGTTTTAGGCCCCTATCACCAAAAGCAAAGAAATTATACCTTTCATGAAAGCAGCCATGGATAACTTGAAATTTAAAAATTACAAGTAAACCCACTTTGAATTCAACTTCAACTTATCAATTTCAAGAACAAAGTTGAAAAACCCCAAAAACTAGAAAGTGTTCTTCACAAGGTAAAGTGTTTCTCTCTCTAACTATTATCCATGCACTGAAAAACTCTGTTACTCCCGTCAACTTGGCTATTTATAATTTCTCCAAAATCTGGCCCAAAACTCACTACATAACCAATTAGGCGACGTTAGGAGGGCTCAGCAGTCACATTGGGTGAATCGCCCTCTACTCTTCAGCTCGCCTTTTTTTACTCTAGGTTTCGGGTGGTTGAACCTCAGTCGGTAAGCTCGGTCAAGTCTACTTTTCACATTCAGTGCATCACCGTGTATCACTTTTGTTCACCTTTTGAGTCTTTCATTTTTTTCCTTGTACTTTCATTTTCGGTGATTGTCAACATGTTTGCCCTTTCCCATTCATCGAGTCGCCTTTCCATTTGGAGTTCGTTGACTTGCCTTAATAAGCACAAGTGTTGTGCACTGTAAATTTGGGCAAGATCATGACTATTAGGTGATTCGCCTTTCGTGTTTGGCGATCAACAATGTATAGTTTACACTTCTTTTTACATTTTTGGCCATTCTTTCAAACATTAATCCTTGCCTTGTCCTTTAGCCTCCATAGCTACAATTATAAAAATATAATTAGAGTAGGACATAATTAGGAATTGAGGACACTAATTGTTGAGCTAAATAGGCCTCAAATGACTGTAAATCTACCACTCATTAGAAAGTAAAGCAGAGGCATTTCCTGAATGCTTGAAAAGATGGGGATACTGGGTCCGTATATCAAGCTCAGCCTCCAAAGTAGCCTCCTCGACTAGATGGTGATTCCACTGAACCTTCACTAATAGGATCTCCTAAGACCGCAACCGCCTAACCTGTCTTTCTAGAATTTCCACAGAATCTTCCTCAAAACTCAAGGACTCATCAAGCTGAAGTGAATCCCACTAAAGCACATGAGACTCATCGGGAACAGACCATCTCAACATAGAGACATGAAATACAGGATGAACACTTATAAGAGCTGGCGGTAAGTCTATCTCATAAGCCACCTCTCCTACCAGCCTGATGATCTAAAAAGGGCCAATAAATTGGGGCTAAGCTTACCCCTTTGCCCGAATCTCATCACGCCCTTCATGGGCGATACCTACAGAAGCACACAATCACCAACCATGAACTCCAAAGGTTGTAACCTCCAATTATCATAGTTCTTCTGCCTACTCCGGAGAACGACACCTCCTACCATATAATGCCTCAAATTGTAGCTATTATTATATGCAAACTCCACCAAACCCAATGACTGATCCCATTGACAACAAAAATCAATAACTCTATTCCGTCGCATATCCTGAAGAATAGTCTTCTCAAACTGGCCATTGGTCTAAGAGTGAAAAGTTATACTAAGCTCAACCCGGGTATCCAATTCACTCTAAATAGACATCCATAAATTTGAATTGAATTAAGTACCACTACCTAAAATGATAGAGACTGGCATTCCATGCAAATGAACAATCTCTCTAAGGTAAATCTGAGCCAATCTCTTTGATGTGTAGGTAGTCTGAACCGGTAGAAAGTGAGCTGTCTTGGTCAATCAATGTATGATGACCCAAATAGAGTCAAAACATCGGAATGTATGTGGTAATCCTACCACAAATTCCATGACTATACGCTCCCACTTCTACTCCAGAATGGGTAGCTGCTGAGCAAACCACTTGGTCTCTGGTGCTCGTACTTCACCTGGTGTATCTGCATCATGAAACAATGATGGTTAAATGACATCAACACATGAAATGTATGGTATAAAATAAGGCTGAATGAAACACATATTGAACTGAAGGACTGAAAGTAACTCAACTAAACTACAACATGGATCATGATGAAAATAGTTTAAACTCTTGCTATAAGGGTACAATAATAGTAAATACTAAAATATATGAATAAGTAAATACTTTACTTTACTTTAATGGGGAGTTTTTCTAAATGACAATCATCACTATGAGCCTCGTGATGATACAACAACTGACCCACATTTCTAGAGCCATTGTATACCTTTTTGGAGTATAGGACGCAACATTAACTTATGAATCAATCTAATAGGCCTTCTCAAAGGAAGTACGGAGTCACCCGAATGTCAGTGTGATCCTATCCTATGCTTGCCACAAGTTTAGTGGGTTTGAGTCATATGAACTCTTACCCAAATCAGTGCTCAGTACCACTTCCAAATATAACTGTATAAGCTCATATAAAAGTACTCACTAGGTTGAGTAAATACTCACAAGACCCTTTTTGAGGGATAGCTGAACTTTACTTTATCTGTCTAAAATTCTTTTGAAAATTGTTTATGCTTTTCTTAAAATAGTACTTTCTTTCTAAGTATAAAATAATACATTTGGAACCATTAGTGTTTCCTTATATTCTTCTCCAAAGATCCTTTAAAGCTTCTACTCGGATTCACTTTAAATTCCAAAAGTCAATGCATAGGAATATTTATACAAAACCTTTAAATAAAACTCAACAACTAGGGTTCACATGTTAATATAACTATGCACAAGAACTCAAAATATTAAATGCATAAAGTAGCATGATAAAAATACTCAAGAATCTAAACACGAAATAAGAACTCAACTCAATGTGGAAACTCATTGAACTTTGGGTAGAACCCTAGATTTATCTCTTTACTGACTGAATTTAGATGACGGACGTGGGGATGAATAAATTCCAACACTATTAATAGCCTTATATACCTAGAAGAACAAAGTTCTTTGAGAAACTTAAAGAATGCTTGAAAACCCTAGCTTTCTCATCTTGGATCCTTGCTCTAAGGAGTCATGGTTCAACAAATGCATTCAAATTTCCTCACATCAAGAATGATTTCATGCTCTCACAAAGTAAATCAATAAAGATGTAAGGAATCAAATCAACTCTCACTCTCTCAAAAGAGAAATACATGCAAGCTTCATCCCATTGTTACATGTGTTGTACTCTCCTTGTTGCATGTTGTTTATGCTGGGTTTATCTTTTGAGATCAGTCAGCTATTGCTTGATGAGTACTGATAACACTCAACTACACCTCTTATGATTCAAAGTGTACGTGGTCGCTAACAACTATAAATCAAACGGTGAGTTACGGTCGATCCCACAGGGAACAATGTGTAGGCTATTGAAGAAATAAAAAATCACAAGCCACTATATTGAACCCGAAATAAAAGATACAATTGTAATATGAAGAAACAAGTAACAATATAGGATAGGGGATAGAGGAGAACAAGGACAAAAGACTTTTCAAGAAAGGATACCAATTGGATTTGGGAATGGGAAGTCAAGCAACACCTATACGATCCTATGCATAATAGCTTCATACAATCTCAATTAATCATGGGTAAAATCATTTATGCCTTGGAATCTAAATTATCCACGTATTCCACTCGAATATAGGCAAATACTTCTCAACTACTTCTCACGAAACCCAGCCAAGTGAAAACATAATTAATCCAATTATAGGCATTGCACAGAATCACTATGTCTATCTATCATCCGGCAAATGAGTTGCTACACTTAAAATAATGCACCAATCAACCTTTCCAAACCTCAATTGATTCTCACAAGCTCAATCAAAGTCATTGGGCAAGTTCTAGGAGTGATCAATTCCAATGGAAAGTAATTAAAGCATGAAATTGATTTGATAATCAATGACCCATTTCATATATGAGAAAGTATTCAACTAATTACAAAAGCACAAGTTAAAGATTAACAACCCAAATATTGTTTATCACTAACACAATATACAAATAACCAAATAACAACTTCATCTACGATTTAAGCATTACAAATCAAAGAGTTGAAGAAAGGGTGAAAAGTAGTTACAAATGAAGCATTCAATCTTCACTCTATTGGTGGTTGTTGTGGAAACTTGCTCTCAAAGCTATGCCCAAAATATCTTATTTTGTGGTTCTCTCTTTTCTTTTCAGTGTGTCTTTGTTGGTTGCCCTAAATGGCAGTGCCTCAGTGTATATAGTGAATTGGGGTAAAAAAGGTGAGTTTTAAAACTGCCTAGACGCCTGGCACATATGCTTCTCTGCGTTCGAGGAGGAGTCACCGTGCTCATGGGTCTGAGCAGACTTGTACTCCGCATTTGTGGAAGAGTTGCCCACATTCGCGGTTCATGGATGACTAAAGCTTCGTGTTCGCGTGTCAGTTGACTACGTTCGTGGAGGACAGTTTGTTGCTATCTCCAAATTCTTTGTTTTTAGCTCCATTTTGCCTCAATTTCCATTCTTTTCCATCAAAACTCCTTGCCAGCCAAAATCTAACTGAAACAACCATATTCAAGGGATAATTATCCTCTTTCTCTATTTGAGTGCTACAAAATCATAAGAAAAGAGCTCAAAATGAGTGAAAATCACACACTCCTCAACACCCCTAACATAGAAACTTTGATTGTCCTCAAGCAAAACAAAATGAAAACCACAAGTGGCAATCAAGTTAAGCACATCACACTTTCATTCCAACTAAGGATCATGATCAGGACTTTGGTTGGTACTAACAAATAAATAGTCCTCCTGCAAGGTTTTTACAAAAGAAACCCCTCATTCTCATGGTACATTTTTCAAGAACCAAGAATCATTTAGTGACAACAACTCAAACTCAAGAAGTGACTCAACTCTTTAGCTCTTTTACATGCTCATTTGATTCAATTAGGAATTTTTAAAATTACCACTTAATCAACTTACATGCCCTCAAAAGAAAAGAAATGCCCCAAAACACTCACAAAGTATTTACAAACGTGGGACAAAAGCACAAACACTCACACTCACAATAGAACATCTTATGAACACAAATGCCACACCATAGGCTTGCCCATAATTTCAATCAACATTGACTCAACTTCATTTGGTTAGAAATCACAAAGGACTTTGTTATTGTTGTAATGCAGGCTTAGAGAAGGTTAGGAAATCATTTGGGTACAAGTGACTACACCCTCATTGAACTTTACTCAACAACTCATCATTTTCAAACTTTCCCGCATTTTCTTCACTTTCCAAACCAATGCACATTTCATGTTTTTGCTTTTCTCAATTTCATTCTAGATGCTCCACATGCACCCATTTTCAACTTTTGGAGGATTCAAGACTCATTTATTCACTTTCTTTCTTTTTCTTTCTTCAAGACTTTTTCCTGCATTCATTATTTTTTTATATCAAGTTTTTATGTGAAAGGCATCCCGTCTATGAGTTTCCCATAACACCCCAACTTAGGCTTTTAGCCTCAACTTTCATAACTTCAAGTTCAAGGAGGAAAAGGGTTCAAGAGAGACATGTATTTTCAAAATCGATAAGGCTTGTAATAAGGTTGCCAATAAAAAGGAATTAGGCTCATAGGGGACAACTAAGGATATATTTAGAGCAAAGGTGGAAATTTTAGGCCAAGTGGACTTCAAGAACAATAAAAGAAAGCCTAAGATCATTTTTCCAACCCAACTCAATTAAGACCAATGTTTCAAGACAAACTGGGCAAGTTCTAGGTGGCACAAGTGAACACAAGGCATTATTAAATAACTCACCATACATGGCATGCAAATCACTCAAGATGGTTCAAAATCTTATGTTCTTTTCAACATACAAGTGGCATCGAACATTTCAACCACTAATGAATCAAAAGTCACAAAAAGAGTCACAAGAGTTTTCATAGAATCATTCAAAACATGCTCCACTTTAAAAAATTGAGGGCTATGTTCAAAAACACATTTTTCACATGCAAAACTATATTCTTAGTACAAAACAAGCAAGAACCCCCCTAAAAGATGATGATATTTGCCTTAAGAAAGCCGTCAACCAATCCATCATTGGGCAAACTCATATATCTATTCGGCGCCAGCTACTCAGACTTCACCACACACATATGGCTACATAGACTTCACCACTCAACCAACCGATAATTTACCCTTAAGAAAGTCGTCACTCTATCCATCATAGGGCATTGCCAATCAACAACATCACCAATCAACAACACCATCACAAAATAAAGAAGCTATCAAAAGAAATAAAAACTAATAAAACAAAAACAACTAATCCATCACAATTAAATCAAAAGCCCAGCAAGGGCACATCATTCACATAATAAAACAGCAATCCCAACATAAGCATCAAAAATAAAGAATTATTAAACAAATGATCACAAGGGAGGCACCCCCAACTGAAAATTAAATTGTGTCCTCACAGTGCCAATATCAAAAATAGAACACGAGGGGCTCCCTAGAGTGAATCACTCTGAACTTGAGCTGAAAGGAAAATTTAAATCCTCATCATCAGAAGCTCCGCTACCACATAAGCTCCTAAGCTTGCCCATCATCTTGCTCAAAAACTTGCTCTTCTTCTTCTCGTGATCCCTGAATGTCCTCTGGCGCTGCTCAATCTTCCCTTTCCTCCGACTCATCTACTCAAGTCGATCCCACATGGAACAATGTGTAGGCTATTAAATAAATAAAGAATTACAAGCCACTAATTTGAACCCGAAATAAAAGATACAATTATAATATGAAGATATCAAATAACATTAAGGAAAGGGGATAGAGTAGAACAAGGACCAAAGCCTTTTCAAGCAAGGATACCAATGGGATTTGGGAATGGGAAGTCAATCAACACCTATACGATCCATTACATAATTTCTTCATACAATCTCAATTAATCATGGGTAAAATTATATATGCCTTAGAATCTAAATTATCCACCTATTCCTCTCAAATATAGACAAATACTTCTCAACTAGGTCTCATGAACCTAGTCAAGTGACAACAGAATTAATCCAATTATTGGCATTGCACGGAATCACTATTTCTAGCTATCATCCGGTATATGAGTTGCTACACCTCAAATAATGCACCAATCATCCTTTCCCAACCTCAATTAACTCTCACAAGCTCAATCAAAATAAATGGGTAAGTCCTTGGAGTGATCAATTCCATTGGAAAGTAATTAAAAGCATGAAATTGATTGGATAATCAAAGACCCATTACATATATGAGAAAGTATTCAACTAATTACAAAAGCACAAGGTAAAGATTAACAACCCAAATATTGTTTATCACTAACACAATATCCAAATCACCAAATAACAACTACACCTAGGATTTAAACATTACAAAGCAAAGAGTTGAAGAAAGGGTGAAAAATAGTTACAAATCAAGCATTCATTCTTCACTCTAATAGTGGTTGTTGTGGAAACTTGCTCTAAAAATTATGCCCAAAATATCATATTTTTGTGGTTCTCTCTTTTCTCTTCAGTGTGTCTTCGTTGGTCGCCCTAAATGGATGTGCCTCAGTGTATATAGTGAATTGGGGTAAAAAAGATGAGTTTCAAAAACTACCCCGACACCTAGCACATATCCTTCTCCGCATTTGCCGAGGTGTCACCGTGTTCGCGGGTCCCAGAAGACTTGTACTTTGCATTCACGGAAGATTTGCCCGTGTTCGTAGTTCATGGATGACTAAAGCTCCGTGTTTGTGAGTCAGTTGACCGTGTTTGTGGAGAACACTTTGCTACCAGCTCAAAATTCTTTGTTTTTAGCTCCATTTTGCCTCAATTTCCATTCTTTTCCATCAAAACTCCTTGCCAACAAAAATATACTTGAAACAACCATATTCAAGGGATAATTAGCCTCTTTCTCTACTTGAGTGCTACAAAATCATAAGAAAAGAGCTCCAACTAAGTGAAAATCACCCACTCATCAAGTACCATTTTTGGTACTCATACTAAACTTCTGCCCTTTACATATTGCAATTTAAGTTATCACCGTTGATTAGGAGTCACACAAAGAAACTTGGAGTTCTAGAGATTAAGGTGAGCTCCTGGCATCCGGAACTACCAGTTTTCATCTGTTTAGGCTAGGCTTAGTGTTTATATTATATTCAAAGACAACCTGTACTTATGTTGTATTTGTAAAAGCCTTGTACTCTTATTTAGGATTAGATGCTCAACTAATGACGGATGTCAGGGCTTGGGATGGTTCCTTATATTGTTTTCTTATATTATCTTTTCTTTGCTTTGTTATAAGCATTTTACTTCTTGCTTCTGACTTTCTCTTGATAGCTCATTTCTTATGGCTCTGAGCTAAGGGTTAGGCTTACCTACTAATGGGATGTAGTAGGTGTCTTCATGACCTGAGAAATAGGGTCGTGACAATTTGGTATTAGAGCTCTAGGTTGACCAGCATCGTTGGTATGTGAGAAAAAGCCTAGTAAAGTCCTGTAGTTTAGTGCGGAGACGTCTGTGTCGTATCTTCAAGGGGCTGTAGAGCATTCCTACTGAATTTTGTTTTTGACTATTATCGTGTGCTTTTGCTTGGATTAACCTTTAAAATTGCTTCTTTAGAATCTACTCTCTCTTAGATGTATAGCTCGAAGCATTGGATGGATGTTGGTGAAGCATCAGCATATTCCACGAGAGTTTTAGCATGTGATCGGTCTAGAAAGCCTTAGTTGGGTATGGATCTTGTGGTCGAAGGCATTCTTCAACATTCAAAGGGTCTTGGGGCAGCCCAGGCTTTGGTAGGGTGTTTGTATACCTAGATTCATTGACATTCAGTGTTAGAAGGTTCACGCTCTTTCGAGGGTACACCTCAGGTAGGTACAGTACTTGGTGCAGCAGCTTCTCCTCAGAGCAGTTGTGCTAATTAGTCCTTAGTAGGATTCATCATCCATTTCTGACTACGTGTATGGGTCTCTACAGTGGGCTGGGCATAGCTCCACATTGTTCCCTTCAGATCAGGAGTTGAGTCAAGGGTTCATTAGGGGTTTGGATTCGCCACTACTATCAGTGTCGGAGCATCTAGTATCAGTGAGGTCTACCTTTCCCAGGTTATGGTTCATGTAAGGGTTGTGGAGCAGTCATGCCTTGAGACTTACAGAGATAGGGTAAGAGGCCTTGCCATCAGTATAGTGGTGACAACATTACATTTCTAGGTGAGTATTCATTCAACAAGAGACATCTTCCTTCTCGACCTATCAGGCCTATGGAGGTAGAATCTCAGGTTCCAGGGGGTTCTGAGGTAGATCGTAGTTCTTACGATAGGCAGAGTTTAGGCCAGACTTCTCATGTTGGTCATTATGGACTTCAGGGAACTGGGTCTCATATTACTCTAGTTGGGTCTTCCCAGCTAGTTTCTTTCGGTGATGGTTGCTATGGGTGTGGCGAGATAGGCCACTATGATAGATTTTCGCAAGGCCCTAGTGCAGTTGTTGGGGATCGTTCGAGTCTGGCATAGTTAAACATGGTAGATCACTGTGTTCTTCACGTTGAGCTTCCAACTATAGAGGTTTCTATGATTGTAGAGGGCGTGACCACTGGTCTAGAGAGTATCCCAAGAAGGGGCTGCCTTTCGAGACAATGTAGACATTTGATACTCCCTAGACTAGGGTGGTCGGGCTTGGTTGTACCTGTGGGGTGTTTGGTTATCAGTCTATAGCTTCTCCCCAGCATGGGACCATGATAAGGTGTATTCAGTTAAATCTATCTATCTTATAGGTTATTGATATGTTGTGATTTCACGGCACATTTGATGCTTAGAACAAAGGATTAAAGCGCGAAATCAATTGTTCCTATGTGTATATGATGATTTCTTTGGTGTCAGTATAGGTAAAACACTTGGATGCGTAAAATAGATGGAATACTGAGAAGCAAACAGAAGTAAGCCCCACGAACCCTCAAATGGGTCGTGTACATGACCATGAGCCGTATGATGACTCGTGGAAAGGAACCATGGAAGTCCTGGAATTTTGCCCTAGTGAAGACTACGACACACTCCACGAGTCGTGAAGCAGTGTACGGGTCGTATGGAGTCTCGTGAAGATTGTACCAGTTGAGGATTGAGTTTTGTCTACAAGTGTGAACCACAACACACTCTACGAGACATTTAGCACATGACGAGCCGTCATCCTTTTCATGGAGATGTGCAACTGGAGAAGTGGAAGTGTGGATCACGATATACTTCACGAGCCGTATGCCAGACAATGACACGTGAAGCCTCTCGTGAAGATGGGTGACAGAAGAATCCTCAGTAGAATAGGGCTTATTTTCACAGACTATTTAAATCATTTAGAGTTTATTGTTTTTGAGTATCTTTCATTATCGACTGTCTTTGAATATTTTGTGAGTGGAGAAACTCAATTTTCAAAACTCAAAACATCACTTAATCTTGCCTACTGAGATTGTTGGATTTGGATTTTGTTGTTCTTGGTTTAGCATCAATATTCAAGGAGCTTTTGGATATCTATTATTATAAGTTGTATTACTATGCTTTCAATACTATTTGGCTTATTGTTCCTCGATAAAATGAGAAGCTAAACACCACAACTAGGGTTGTGGGAAACATGACGTGAATGTAACTCCAGATTTAGCAAGATTGATTTTTACTTGTGAATGGTCTATGTGTTTTTGTTTTCGAAATAAGTAATATCTAATGAGTGTACGCATTAGAGGCAGCCTATATTCTTTACTTATTCGAGAGAAAAGTAACGATTGGGATAAAGCAAAAACAAACTCCGTATAAGTGGTGTAGATTGTTAGAGTTCGAGAGAAGATACCTGCTACACTAAATCTGTAAATGTTAAAGTTTAGACAGTCCAAGGCTGAGAAGAAAAGACTGAAAAAGCATCTAATAAGACTGTGAAGTGGTTAGATGCAATTATCTTGATAGGATCATTAGACCTAAATAAGTAGAAATCATTTGAGTTAAATCATACGAGTACATTAGTGTCATGTGGAACGCAACCCAAGTCTCATCTACAATCTGACAAAACCTTACAAACATCATTTCTCCGATTCAACTAAAGTGTTAATAACTCAACAACCAGTGTTAAAACATCAAACTCCCATTATTTACTTTCTTGCATTTTTATTTTTACCTTTGAAAATATCAACCACAATTGAATAAAAGCACCAGTAAAATTGATTATGTAGCAAATTCCCTATGGGATCGACCTCAACTCTAGTTTAGTTCTATGAATTGACTTCGACCATTTATACTTCTTTATTGAGATGTAAGTTTGGACGTATCAAATTTTTGCGCCGTTACCGGGGAATTTCAGTTCAGAAGTATTTTACTAGATATTATTTCAATTGTAGGTGTCTTGCTCTTTCTCTGTGTCTTTCACAGGTGAGTCTCCTAGTGCATGCCAAGCACTAGAAGTAGAGGAGCACCATTAGTTCCTTGCGATCCTGAGTTAGGCAAAACCTTAAGGAAGATGGTTAATCCACAGGAACTCGAAGCTCAAAGGCAGAGACTGAGACAAGATGCTAAGGCCCAGGCTAGAGGTGCTCAGCATAATGCTATCGACCCAAACAGGGTGGTTGAGGGAGATGACATAATTGAAGAGATAGTTCAACCTTAACACCAACCATTAGCTCTAAGAGGTCGAGTACAACAGCAGGTTCAGAGAGGATATGAAGAAGATGATGTGGACTTGGATGAAGCAAGTGCAACTGGGGCTATAGTGCTGCCAGCCCTACCTCAAGGAGTGAAGTTCACCATCACTATCACTATGATTCAACTGCTAAATTTGAAAGGAATGTTTAGAGGAACTGCTGGTGAGGATGCCAACCAAATTTTAGTGAATTTTGTGGCAATATGCAAGTCTACTAGATTCCTGAGGTCAGTCAAACAAAATGAGGCTAAGGTTATTTCCTTTATCCCTAGCTGGGGAAGCGATAAACTGGTTGGATGAGCTGGCCCCTGATTCCATCAGAACATGGGCAGAGTGAGAGAGGTTTTCATTGAGAGATTTTTTCCAGAGTCAAAGGAACTGCAAATGAAGGATGAAATAGGTACTCATAAACAGCTGCCAGGTGAAGCAATGCATGACACATGGTGGAGGTTTAGCCAAAAGCTCAAGGAGTTCCCAGATCATGGCCTCACTGATAGACATCTGAAGCAAGCATTTTACAGGTCATTAAATTTTTTAGCTAAACCAATTGTGGATGCAGTGTGTGGTTGATCCTTCATGAGCAAGCCATTCCTTGAGATAGTGGAAATCATGCACAAAGTGTCAAAGAATAACATAGCATGGCACAAGAGGGAGGCAGAGGTTGGAGATCTTGGGTTCACTTTCAAACTTTCAGCCGAACAAAGAAAGAGAAAGGAGGAACGGGATAAGGATATGGCCCACTTGGAAACCCAGATGTATATCATTAGTAAACACCTCACTGCTGGTCATAATAAGGTAAACGCAGTAGGTGCTGTGAATAGATATGATGAACAGGAGGCTGAGTATGACGAGGAAGTAAAATATTTGAACAACCAGGGGGGTTTTCGGAATTACAACTCAGGAAATCAAGGGTATAATTCTAGAAATCAAGGTCGGAACTATCCCAGAGATGGACAATATGATAGAGCATGTTATCGAGAACAGGGAAACTGGCAGAAAAAAGAGGGTTATAAGAATGATCGTAGTGGTGTGTATGTACCAGGAAATAGATATTGAGCAGGAGGTGGTACTAGCGGAAACAGAATGGACGACATGCTGGCTAAGGTTTTCCAAAAAGTTGAATCTACAGATACAGGAGTGAAAGAGTTGAAGAATGACTTTTCAATCTTGAACCAGACCGTTGACTCACACTCAACATCTATTAAGCAGCTGGAAC
Source organism: Solanum appendiculatum (assembly GCA_018342035.1). NCBI lineage: Eukaryota > Viridiplantae > Streptophyta > Magnoliopsida > Solanales > Solanaceae > Solanum > Solanum appendiculatum. The sequence goes on along the minus strand of JAGDQO010000042.1, from coordinate 163,989 downwards.
AACAGTTGGGGCAATTGTCTGCAGCATTGAATCAAAGAAAGAATTGAACATTACCTAGTGACACCATTCAAAACCCAAAGAAAGATGGGCATTGTATGGCCATCACTATTAGAAGTGGTAAGGCACTTCCTGAGCCAGAACCTGCAAGTGTTGAGAAGGAAAACAACAGCGAAAGAAGTGAAGAAGCTGAAGCTGAGATTGAAGTAGAAGATGAGATAGCAGAGAACAAAGAAGGGGAGAAGACATCAAGGACAACTGAATTGGAAGTACAGGAAACTCTGCCTTTACAACCGATACCTAGACTTCCTCCTCCATTTCCTCAAAGGCTTAAGAAGAAAGCAAAAGATGGAAAATTCTTGAAGTTGATATCTATGCTTCGGCAACTATCAGTAAATATTCCACTTATGGAGGCTCTGGAGCAGATGCCATGGTATGCCAAGTTCATGAAGGACTTGGTAATGAAGAAAAGAACTGCTAGTTTTGATCCAACAGATAATGTGCATCATTGTAGCGTATTTGCTACAACGTCTTTGGTGCAGAAGAAAGAGGACTCGGGTGCATTCACTATACCGTGTACCATTGGTAATTTTTAGTTTGCAAAGGCATTATGTGATCTAAGGGCAAGTATCAATCTCATGCCTTTGGCTATATACAAACAGATGGGGTTGGGAACCCCAAAGCCCACCACTATGAGGTTGATGATGGCAGATAGATCGGTAAAGAGACCTGTGGGTATTTTGTGTGATGTACTTGTGAAAGTGGGAAGGTTTATCTTCCCAGCTCATTTCATGATTTTGGATTGTGAAGAGGATTTTGAAGTTCCAATAATTTTGGGGAGACCGTTTCTAGCCACAGGAAGAGCATTAGATGATGTAGAAAAAGGAGAGTTGAAATTTTGACTCAATGGTGAGGAAGAAAAATTTAAAGTGTGTAAGTCAATGAGACAACCACAGGACATGAGTGTAGTATCGGCGATTATTATTGTGAAAGATGGTGACATGAAAGTGTCCATAGAGGAAAGACTTGTTGTGGAGACATTGGCCGCAGTGATAATGAATTTTGATAAAGACCTCTCAGTAGACTATGTGGAGACTGTAAATGCATTGCAAGGGATAGGGTCATATTCACATACTCCTAAGGAGTTAGACTTAGATTTTAAAAATAGGCTGAATCCTCCAGCGAAACCATCCATTGAGGAACCGCCTGTGCTTGAGCTGAAACAGCTACCTAGTAATCTGAGGTATGTACTCTTGGGAGAAAAAAACACCTTGTATGTGATTGTAGCTGCAGATCTTAGTGGTCAACAGGTGCAACCAGTAGTGAAAGTGTTGCAGAGATTCAAGAAAGCAATTTGGTGGACCATTGTAGATATCAGCGGGATACCTCCAAGTATTTGCACTCATAAAATCCAGGTTGAAAAAGATTGATGTCCAGGCATAGAGTAATAGAGAAGGCTAAACCCACCAATGCAAGAGGTGGTCAAGAAAGAAATTATCAAGTTGCTGGATGCAGAGGTGGTATACCCCATTTCTCATAGTCATTGGGTCAACCCAGTGTAATGTGTCCCCAAAAAGGGGGGAATGACAGTGGTGGCAAACGCTAAAAATGAACTTGTTCCACAAAGGCTGGTTAGAGGTTGGCGAGTGTGTATGGATTACAGGAAATTGAGCAAATGGAACTTGAAAGACCATTTCCCAATGCCTTTCATGGACCAAATGTTAGATCGACTAGCAGGGAAAGGGTGGTACTATTTCCTAGATGGATACTCTAGGTACAATCAGATATCCATTGCACTAGAGGTTCAGTAGAAAACCACATTCACGTGTTCCTAAAGCACTTTTGCGTTCAAACGCATGCCATTTGGACTGTGTAATGCACCAGCAACATTCCAGAGGTGTATGATGTCTATTTTTTTTAATATGGTCGAGGACACTTTGGAGGTATTCATGGATGATTTCTCTATGGTAAGTGACACTTTTGAAGACTATTTGTTAAATCTTAGCAGGGCACTACAGCGGTGTGAAGAGGCAAACCTGGTGCTAAACTGGAAAAAATGGCACTTCATGGTCAAGGAGGGGATAGTCCTAGGCTATAAGGTTTCTAAGAAAGGTTTGGAGCTGGATAAAGCAAAAATTGAGGGGATCAAAACAACTGCCTCCACCTATTTCTGTGAAAGCAGTTCGGAGTTTCTTGGGTCATGCAGGTTTTATCGGCGCTTCATAAAAGATTTTTCTAAAATTGCACACCCTCCGTGTAAATTGTTAGAAAATTAAGTGAATCTCACTTTTGATGAATCATGCAACAAAGCGTTTGAGAGTTTAAAAGAAAAAGTGATCTCAGCCGAGTGATCATCGGTCCTGATTGGTCGGAACCATTCGAGGTAATGTGTGATGCAAGTGATGTTCCACTAGGGGTTGTTTTAAGATAGAAGAGAAATAAGATGTTCCATCCGATCTACTATGCGAGCAAGGAACTGAATGGAGCTCAACGAAATTACACTGTTACGGAACAACAATTGCTCGCACTATTGTATGCTTTTGAGAAATTTAGAGCATATTTGCTGGGAACTAAAGTGATAGTCCACACTGATCATGCAGCATTGAGATATTTGATGGCAAAGAAAGATGCAAAGCCGAGATTGATAAGGTGGGTACTGTTGCTCCAGGAGTTTGATTTTGAAGTTAAAGATCGAAAAGGCTGTGAAAATCAAGTGGCCGATCACTTGTCTAGACTGGAGGCAAAAAAGAAGGAAGAAGTTGAGTTAGACATTGATGACTCATTCCTAGATGAACAGGTATTAGCTGCTACTCTTGACCTCATTCCTTGGTTTGCTGACTTTGCGAATTATCTTGTCAGTGACTTGATGCCAAAAAGTTTAATTTATCAGCAAAGAAAGAAGTTCATGCAGGATATTGGTAAGTATTTTTGGGATGAGCCTTACTTGTACAGGGTGTGTGCGGATAATATTATCAGGCGATACGTACCAGAAGTTTAAATGTTAAGCATCCTTTAAGCATGTCATTCATCTCCTATTGGGGGACACCATGAAGGTACCCGCACGACTCACAAGGTGTTCCAAAGCGATACTATTGGCCGACCATTCATCAGGACGCTTTTGATATGCTGAAAGGTTGTGATGTGTGTCAAAGGCAAGGCTCAATCTCCCGTCGTCATGAACTCCCTATGACTCTCATACTTGAAGTTGAATTATTTGATGTTAGGGGGATTGACTTCATGGGACCATTTGTGAGCTCATACGGACAAAGATACATATTGGTAGCTATTGATTATGTCTCAAAGTGGGTTGAGGTAGTGGCATCGGCAAAAAATGATGGCATGAGTGTAGCTGGATTTCTGAAGAAAAACATTTTCTTTAGATTTGGCACTCCTAGAACTATTATCAGTGATGGCGGATCACATTTTGCAATAAAGTGTTCAGCACACTTTTGGCCAAAATACAGGGTGAAACAACACAAAGTAGCGACACCTTATCATCCACAAACAAGTGGTCAAGTGGAGGTGTCAAATAGGGAAATAAAAGCAATATTGGCAAAGACAGTAAAAGCTAATATAACTGATTGGGCACAAAAGTTTGATGATGCTTTATGGGCCTATCGGACAGCTTTCAAAACACCCATTGGTATTTCACCATATCAGTTAGTGTTTGGAAAGGCATGGAATTTGCCTGTGGAGTTGGAGAATAAGTCACTTTGGGCACTGAAGAAGTTAAATTTGAGTTGTAGTGAGGCAGCGAACATGAGATTGGAGCAGATAAATGAAATGGATGAATTTCGATTGAGAGCATATGAGCGATCTGCCTTATACAAGGAAAGGATATAGCTATACCATGAAAAACACATTGAGAGGAGATCTTTCAGTCCTGATGATTTGGTGTTGTTTAACTGAAGGCTGCACTTATTTCAAGGTAAGTTGCCGTGCAAGGGGTTTTGACCTTTCAAAGTTACTCAAGTGCTTAAATCAGGAGCCATTGAGCTTGAAATTGAGAAAGTTGAAAGGTTCAAGGCAAATGGTCAATGAGTCAAAGCATATATGGGCATCCCAGAGGATGTAAAGATTGTTGAAGAAAGAAAACTTAATGAAGTCTGAGATATCAAGGATCCTGCGTCGCGCCGCGACATTAAATTGTGCGCTACTTGGAAGGCAACCCAAGATGTAATTGTAAATAGTAGTTTAAAGTGTTGCATGTTTTTAATTTTAGAGTCTCATCGTTTGTTCATGTGTACAGGTAAGTGAAAGCCCAAGAGCACTTCACGACACAGTACACGGGTCGTGATACACTATAAGGCCTGTACAAGTGTCAGCACAATGCGAGGAGTGCTAAATTTTAGAGAAGTTAAATTCACGGCAAGCTCTATTAGTTGTCCAACATCCAGGTAAGTAATTATTTGTTTATATTTGATGCACGGGCAACATCACGAGTCGTGGTGCACTTAGCGAGCAACTTCATGACTCGTCTGGGTCAGGTCGGCAATTATGACCTTGACCCGACCCATGTTTGCCCACTACATTAAAATAAGAGAAGTGCAAGCGCCAAAAAACACATTCATCACCCCCACTTGAAATTCTAACGGTTATTGGCAACTTAAGAGTTTCTAACTCCCCTATAAAAAGATCAAATAAATCCCACAACCCTAAATGCAAGAATTGCAAGGAAAGCACAAATGGAAATCTCCCTCTTCTTCTTAGTAAATAAATCAGTGTAAACCTTGAGGTAAGTTCTTAATCAACACTTTATTCAAGTTGAATTTAGTCAAAATCATCATATGAGTATATGTGTTGCCCAAAATCAGGATGAAATTGATTACCCCTCTGCTAAACTGATGATTATGTTTGAAAGTTAGGAGAGATTGGTTTTAAATGTGCTTAAATAGGGTTGTGGCTATGGTGGTGGTTCATATTTTGCTCTTAGGTAATGGCTAGGATAAAATATGAGTGGAAAACCTCAAGTGTGTGTCCATGTGACATCCCACGAGACGTAGAGAGGCTAACAACTTGTGAAGCCTTTCATGGACCACACTTGATGGAATTCCAGTGCATCAGTCTCTTCACAAAGGACAACTATGAATCATGGTCTATCCCTCGAGCCGTATAGTCACTCGTATAAAAAAATAAGTAAAAAAATAAAAATAAAAAGTTCAAAAAGATTTTCTTTTCTTATTCTATTATATAATTCATAGCGTGGCCTTTCCCAATGATAGATTGACTGACGACATTCTTAAGGCAAGGCGTCATCTTGTATAATTACATAGGGGAAGTCTGAGCACCCGTTCGTGTAGTCATTTGATTCTACCAGTTCTAACTCGTATCATCACAGGTACAATGGCGAAAGCAAGGCAAAAATCACCACGGACATCACCTCCTGCTTCTTCGGAATCAAATTCTAGTAACGAAGAATCGGGTAGTCCTGGGGTCCAGTTAAAACTGAGATAGAACAACACTCCCCGCGCGCAACTAGATCTCGAATAGCCCGAGGAGTGGACCAGCATACCACCACCCCTTCCCAGTCTGAAGAGGAAGGAAGTGGCTTTGGGAGTGAGCAGGACTCCGACAGCACATGTTGGGCCTCCGCTAATGATCCATTTGCAGTTGAGGCTGAGGGGGTAGAAAGAGATAGCCAGGAGGATAGTGATACCAGTGATACCAATGACTCGATGGTGAAGTTTGTTAGCTCAATAACAACTAATTGATGTCATCAGAAACACTTGGCCAGTTCCGGGTTCAAGGGATATCTTAGATAGGGGGATAGTGTCAAGATCGAGTGGTATGGGTTGGAGACCTATTGTCCCAGAGAGAAGAGTTGTAGAGGCTGATTTGCAGGCATTCCCAGAAATTTATAAATTGTTCATTCGGCACCACTTTTAATAGATTACCAAGAAGCCAGGGCAATTTGGAAGGCATCTCACAAAAGAATTCTATGCTTTATATGCAGCCATGTTAATGAATATGGCCACTACAGAATCATCTAAAGGTGAAAAGAAAGTAGCAACATTGAAGTTCAGACCACTAGGGGAGGTGATCATTCGAGGCCAGGGAGTAGATATTTCAGAGGCAACAATAATCAGGTTTTTACATGGGCCTGAGTACACGGCACCTACAGTTGTAGGACTATATGAGGGTCGCCACCACTCCGTGACGAATGAAATTGAGATTGGAGATCCAGTTACTAGGGAGAGCATCATGAAATGGATTGTTGGGCTGATTGCAATTGAAGGCGAAGCAGCGGCATGGATCACTAACCCACATATGCACATAACCAAGGCATCACTGTCATTTGCGGCAAAAATCTGGTGGGCATTTGTAGGTACACATTTGCGACCAACGGCAATGACAACACTTTATCACCTTCGCAAGCTTCCTTAATTGCTTGCATTATGGCTGGGTACGCGTTAAATGTAGGGAGGATTATTGGTAAGGAGATGCAAGATCGTGCACTAAATGAGAGAGAAGGTTTACCTTTCCCTTGTCTAATAAGGCGACTGTACAGCCATGCCATGATCCCACCTAATAGGTTTGTGGATCGATATGTCGAAGCTTCGAAAGTTACTGTTGTAACCAAGATCAGAGATGTGGTGAACAAAATGTATGGCTCGAGAGCAGGACCAGCAGCACCATTGGCAACATTACCACATGCTCGGACTGATCCCCCGTACACTGAGGGGGTTAGTGAACAAGGGGAAGGGGCAACTCAGGCAGCTTCAGGAGTGCAGTCCCCACCATTATCATCTACTACAGCGGTAGGTACATTTGTGTCTTTGCCTACAATATTTATTGAGAGGTTGGTTGCAGAACAAAGACAGAAGCGGGCTATATTATATCAGGTAGTTCAGGGTCAAGTCCAGAGTGCGGAGCAGCGCCTGCAAGATGAGCTCAGGTGGGAGATTTCATTTCTTAAAAATAGGATGGATGGCTTGGAATCTCATGTGAATAGCAAGTTGAATGATTTCAGTTCCATAGAAGTTGATTCTCTAAAGACACAGTTAGCTTAAATGAATGCTGAAATTGCTAAACTAAAAGATTAACCGATTGTTGTTCCTCCACCAGTTGTACTGAATTCCTTGATGATTTCATTTAGCATTACCCCGGTAGTATCGACAGCTGGAGACATTTGTGGTGACTTAGTTCAACATGAGACGAGCATAGGAAAAGAAAACGACACAAGATCGGTAGCGGAGCATGATGATCTTTCCAGAAAGGAGAAGAGGAGAGCAAAGAGAGCTAGACGGTAGTCCAGGAGACTTGCTAGAGAGCAGGAAGAATTGGAGCAACAATAGCGTGATGCCATGAGGTCTGGAGCCTCTGTTAGTGAGCCTCTCGCTCCTGTTGATAGCAGCCATCCAGTTCCAGTTTCTGCACCTGAGAGCGCACCCAGTGCTAAGAGTGCCAATGTCACTCTGTATCCCGACGCCTAAGGCGTCATTGGTATGACCGCTTATCACAGCTCTTGTATTTTTTACTTTGAGGACAAAGTTATTTTGTTGGGGAGAAGGGTGGTCGAGCATCCTGCCTGTAGTTGTTAGTACATGGAGGTTTGCTCTTGTTTTGGAAAGTTGTTTTTTTTTTGTTTTTATGTGCGTAGTAGTATCTCAGTCGTTTTTTAGTCTTTATGTGTTCTGATTAGCAGCTAAATCTTGTATGTGGGTGAACCTACACAAAACTACCATGAGTTTAAGATTTGACTATTAGGCACTTCGTGTGAAATCTCATACTTATGCGTGTTGAGCATTGCTAGTTAGGACCCAAGTTAGTTTGTTGAAATACTTGAGTTGTAAACATGTGCCATGTGGGTGTGAGGTTTGTTTGAAGACTAACGCTGTACGTAGAAGCAAGAACTGGCCCGAGTAGTCTTGCTGAAATAGTTGAATGACTGGATAGGAAGGGATCATAAGTCATTTTTGAATTTCGTCCACTTTAACCAAAAACACTACCAAATGAAATCATGGACCTTTGAACCCTATTTGAGCCTGGATGCTCATTTTTATTGTCTCCCTGTGAAATCGTACCCTATGTTCTCCGAAGGCACAATGCCATAACTCAAGTCAAAAGCTTAAGTTAAGGGTGGTCACGCGCTGAATTCAAGTCAAAAGCTTATGTTGAGGGTGGTGATGAACTGAATAAAAGGCTTAGAGGGATCATATCCTTGGTTACTCCGAAGGCACGAAACCAAAATGCGAATGGTAGTTAAAAAACAAAAAAAAACCAAACAAGAAAAATGCAAAAAGAAGTAGCATAAAGAGGAAAGATGCGGGTACCAGGAAGTATTGAAATAAAGAAAGATGGTGCTGGTAAGAACTTTGGAGAAAGAGGGTAATAGTCACTTATAGACCAAATGTACGAACCCTAACCCGAGCCAACGTTACAAGCCAATAAAACTCCTACAGTGATCCTATTCCGGTTGTTTGATGGTTGAAGCATAAAAAGCAAAGGCAAGCTTATGGTCTGAATATTTGTAGTGTTAGAAGTTCGTTTCGAAGAGTGAGACAGTCGTCAATCCCAAAATATCATGTGTGTGGGATTTCTTTGTTGCGAGGGCACTATGGTTGCACTTGATAGTTGATTAACTAAACTAATTATGGGTACTAGCATAAGCAGGATTGACTTTGTGTAATAAAGATGTCATGCATTGATTCTTGCATGTCGAGTCCAGATAAGGTTGTTGTTGAGAGAGCTGCTACATCTTTGTAGGTGGTTTGTGTTTTGAATGTTAGAGCGTTTTCTTTTTATCGCTTGAGGACAAGCAATGATCTAAGTTGAGGGTGTTGATGTGTTGTGATTTCACAGCACATTTGATGCTTAAAAAAAAGGATTAAAGCGCAAAATCAAGTGTTTCTATGTGGATATGATGTTTTCTTTGGTGTTAGTACAGGTAAAATGCTTGCATGCATAAAATGGAAGGAATGTTGAGAAGTGAACTGAAGTAAGCCTCACGAACCCTCAAACGGGTCGTGAACATGACCACAAGCCGTATGATGACTCGTGGAAAGGAACCATGGAAGTCCTGGAATTTTACCCTAGTGAAGACCACGACACACTCCACGAGTCGTGAAGCAGTGTACGGGTCATATGGAGTCTCGTGAAGATTGTACCAGTTGAGGATTGAGTTTTGTCTCTAAGTGTGAACAACAACACACTCCACGAGCCGTTTAGCACATGACGAGCTGTCATCCTTTTCATGGAGAAGTGCAACTGGAGAAGTTGAAGTGTGGATCACGATATACTTCACAAGTCGTATAGCAGACAACGACACGTGAAGCCTCTCGTGAAGATGCGCGACAGAAGAATCCTTAGTAGAATAGGACTTGTTTCTACAGACTATTTAAATCATTTAGAGTTTTTATTTGTGGGTATCTTTCATTATCGACTATTTTTGAATATTTTGTGAGTGGAGAAACTCTATCTTCGAAACTCAAAACATCAGTTAATCTTGATTGCTGCGATTGTTGGATTTGGATTTTGTTATTCTTGGTTTAGAATCAATATTCAAGGAACTTTTTAATATCTATTATTGTAAGTCGTATTACTATACTTTCAATACTGTTCAGCTTATTGTAGCTCGATAAAATGAGCAGCTAAACACCACAACTAGGGTTGTGGAAAACACGACGTGAATGTAACTCCAGATTTAGCAAGATTAATTTTTACTTGTGAATGGTCTATGTGTTTTTTTTTTCGAATTAAGTAATATCTAATGAGTGCACACATTAGAGGCAGTCTGTATTCTTTACTTGATCGAGAGAAAAGTAACGATTGGGATAAAGCAAAAACGAACTCCGTATAAGTGGTGTAGATTGTTAGAGTTCGAGAGAAGATAACTGCTACACTAAATCAGCAAATGTTAAAGTTTAGACACTCCAAGGCTGAGAAGAAAAGAGTGAAAAAGCATCTAATAAGACTGAGAAGTGGTTAGATGTAATTATCTTGCAAGGACCATTAGAATTAAATGAGCAAAAATCATTCGAGTTAAATCATATGAGTACAGTAGTGTCATGTGGAACGCAACCTTAGTCTCATCTAATATCTGACAAAACCTTACAAACATCATTTCTCCGGTTCAACTAAAGTTTTAATAAATCAACAACCAGTGTTAAAACATCAAACTCCCATAATAACTTTCTTGCATTTTTATTTTCACCTTCGGAAATATCAAGTAAAATTCAATAAAGCGCTAGTAAAACTGTTTCTATAGCAAATTCCCTGTGGGATCGAACTCAACTCCAGTTGAGTTCTATAAATTGACTTCGACCATTTATATTTCTTTATTGAGGTGTAAGTTTTGACGTATCAGTTATCGGTACCCTTAGTCAGAGATAATGCCTTAGGTGTTGCGAGTGCTACATCAGGTGTTTAGGTTGAGGTTTGACATAGTACATTCTATGCTTCTGCAGGTCGGCCATAGGTCGAGGCTCCATGTATCCCTTTTTTGGATGTGATGTTTTAGTTTCCCTCTTTAGTTCTTGTTTTGTGTGATTTAGGGTTTTCTAGCTCATTAAGGTTTATTCGTCTTACTACCTATCGTTGGCTTGTTATGGCAGCTTGATTCGTGAGTGGTACTTACGTTTTGCCACCCGTAGTTGATTTCTTTTAGTAGTTGATCGACTAGGAAGTAGTAGTGGTTGAGCGACTCCCCGTGCCTTTGCCTTGAGAGTTCTAATTTAGTTGTGGGCTTGGAATTGCTGGTATCCCTTTTCGCCACCCTTTTTTCCTGTGATGTGGATCCTTGTTTGATACGAGACTAGACTAGCTTTCCCCGGTGTGAGATTTGTGTGTGGTTGGCCTGGTTGGCTTAGGAGGTTGGCTTAGTTGTGTGTTGTCCCTTTTGGGTAGTAAGTGGGAGATTGCTAGTTTTTTGTATGGTGTTTAGTAGCTGTCCTTCGTTAGTGTGGTAGTCTTTTTGGTTGCTTTCTCTCTTTGCCGTAGTCACTTCTCACTTGTGGAATTGTGTTTTCGCTCATTTGGCTCCTTTTGGATTCGTCCTCTTCTTGTGGTCTTGGGGTTTCGTTGCGACTAGATGCAAATTGAATGTGTGATCCCTTGTTGTGCCTGTATTAGCAGTTGTGTTTGTCCTTTGTTATTGTGTTGATAGCTCTCGAGGCCAGTGTATGATTTATAGTCAGAATGGTGGTGTTCATCAGTGATTTCATACTTTAGCTTCCACAAGAAAATGGAAATTCGCTAACAAGGTTCACCTTCACTATGGGGTTCAAGTAATTCTTCATGTCTTTGAGTTGGTTTTGTTCAGATTTGCAATGGCAGAGTAGCTTGTGCACTCGTGGTGTCAGTCTTTCAGAAGTTTATTTTCTTGGAATAGGTCCTTGGGGCTAGTCCCAGTGTAGACTTGTTATTCATAGGATGGTTGTCCTTTGGTTTAGCCTTGCTAGCTTTAGAAGGATGTGTTTCAGCTGGATATGTTGATATTTGATAGCAAAGGTGGATTTTGGGCCTTGCCTTAGGATGAATTCCTTGTTTTAGTGGTTGTTATTCCTCGGCGTGCAAATAGAGTATGTGTATCTCCTGAGGATTGTCTTTCATGAATCTGTAAACATGTTTCTGATGGTGCTGAATATGTTCAAGATGACTAAGGATTGGCAGGACACTCTTGATGGTTAGAAGTTGTTACATGTGGAGCATAAGGTTAGTTCTTTGATTTGGGACTTGGGTTGCATCCACTATGGTCCTGCAGCTGCTCATCTCTATGGTTTTTGCATGGTGATGGTTGTCTCATATGAATCTTGTGCTTTCTGGCAAGTTTGAATCAGTTGGGTGAGAGTTGGAGCCCAAAATTGTTTTTGAAAAGTTTTTGGAGTTTCGAAGTGAAAGTGAGGATTTTTTTTTAGCTCGAGTTCTGTGATGGCGTTGTTTGATCCGAGAGGGTGTCTAAGGGTTTGGTGGAGCATGCGGACTCAGTATCCTCATCTTTTAATGCCTTCAAGCTCTGACTATTCTTGTACTTTCATGGATGAGAGTCCTTTTAGTAGTGGATGTTTTAATGACTCTTCGGTCATTTTCATCATTTTCCAATCTCTTAAGCATTTAGAGCTTTCTTGAAGCGACCCCAAGTAAATTATTACTTGCTAGGACTGACAGTTTGGTAATCGAGTCATTCGTATGGATTTTGTGCAGATTTTCATGATTTAAAGCCTTTGAAACTTGAACAGCTGACTTTGGTCAAAAGTTTAGGATGATGGCGTCAAAATGCAATTATGACGATTTCATTAGCTCCAAAAGGGCCATTTTGGACTAGGGGCATGGTTGGCTCGCGCCCCGAGACTTCTGGTGTGAGTTTTTACCGTTAGGCATTTTAACTTGGAAGCTTAAGCCTAGGTTTGACTTCGGTCAACATTCTTGGTAAACATGCTTGGATAAGAATTCTATAAACGGGATTAGCTTTGAAATGTCATGTTTTGTCTAGAACGACCTTTCATGCGGTTCCCTAGGCTTCAGGTCTCATTTTGAGACCTATTAACAGAACCTAGGGTGGGACCCATTTTTCATTGAAATGACCTCAGATGGAAGTTTTGATGGCTCTGTTAAGTTCGAAATACCGAATTCGATGGGGTAGCATATATTTGTTTTCGCACATAGGGTTCCGAATGACTCTCGGGAACCCCGTAAGAGATTTTGGTGCCTTAGCACATCAGCTGATGTGCAGATATTTGGTGCATCTTAGAGCATTCCATGCCGTCGCGTGCCTATGGCTGCGTTCGCAAAAGACTGGCGCCCTGGCCAGCTGGTTCGCGTGCCTTAGAGCAGCATTCGCGAGTGGCAGCAGGCCTAGCCAGCGCGTTCGCGCGCCTTGGCACGTCATTCACAGGTGGCATCAGGCCTAGCCTGCGCATTCGCGCCAGGCTGCCACATTCATGGAGCCCAATTGGATAGCGAGGCACGTTTGCATGTCTCCACCGCAATCGCGAGGGCCAGCCAACTGGTCTTTTAACTAAGACTAGTGACGCGAACCAGCTTAGCCTCAGAAGTTCTAACAACAATTTCTCCCTCATTTTAGCTCAATTTTTTTTGTAATTCAAAGTCCTCGTTGATCGTGAAGGTATGGCTCTGTGTGCCTATGATCGGAAATTGTTGAAGGCTCTCCCTTTGAGGTAAAATCATGATTATGTGCGCTGCCTCATCTCTTTAATGGGGGTTTTTGTTGCTTCCATGTGTTTGGGCACGAAATTGAGTTCTATTTTGGGACACAAGCCTGGTTAGTCAATTAGGACCTTTTTATGTGTCAATTTCAAGAAACTTTTGGAGGAAAGACTTAAATAGTGAGTCAATTTAGGGGCAAAGTCGTAATTCAAAGGACTTAAAAGAATTGGGAAAAGTCTTAAAGACCCCTGAAAAATAACTGTCGGGCAAGGTCTACGGACCGTCTTGTCTAACCGTAACGACTTCAGAAACCCAGATTTCTAAGACACTTTTGATGACTTCGATCTACGGCCTGTAGACCATTCTACGGTTTGTAGATCCAATCCATAGAACCCAACTTGACCCTCAGAAATTTGACCAAGTCTGGAACAATTGACGGGACCTTTCTACGGTCTGTGGAAAGACCTACGGTCTGTCCTGCTAATTCGTAGAGTCATATTCATAAACTTGATATACAAAACTTTTTAACCCTCTTTCTATGGTTGTGTTCTACGGTCCGTCAACTGATCTACAACCCGTAGACCGTCCGTAGAAGTGTCTCTGGGACCAAAACTGGATATTTTCTCTTTAGAAACACTGAGGTGTTACAATATCTCCCCTTTGGGAACATTCATCCCCGAATGAAACTCAGCCAGCAACAACAAGAGTAGGGGAAACAACAATTCTATGATTCCAATCATGAATGCAACTATATAATGCACATATCCGAGGAGGAAAATCGACTCCAAGGTAAAGCATGCTTTATCACAAAAATGTCAAGCTATAAACACTTAATGAATGCATGCATAAGGAAACATGAGAATGACTAAGACACGTGCATCCTAGAAACAGACCATGAGGAGCTAAATAGCTCAAGCTAGAGAAGACTCGAAAGGAAAGAGATTAGGATAACGGGATATCATATCAGCCTCAGCCTCCCACGTAGCACCCTCAACTAATTGATTCCTCCACAATACCTTAAAGGAAGCAACTTCCTTGTTTCTCAACTTCCGGACTTGTCGGTCTAGAATCTCAACCGGAACCTCTTCATAAGATAAACTCTCTTTGATGCCAAGACTTTTCTAAAGGTACTATAGATGTCGGATATCCAACATACTTCTTCAAAAGAGACACATGAAAAACTGGATGAACCAATGCTAACTCATTAGGCAATTCAAGCTCATAAGCAACCTTGCCAATGCGTCTCAAAACCTTATACAGGTCTACATACCGGGGACTAAGCTTCCCTTTCTTACCAAATCTCATGACACCGTTCATGGGTGAAATTTTCAAATAGACCCAATCATCAACCTCAAATTCAAGATCCCTTCTTCTAACATTAGCATAGGACTTTTGTCGACTTTGAGCCATTTTCAACCTTTCTCTAATAAGTTGAACTTTATCCATAGCCTCATGCACTAATTCGGGACCCATCAAGGAAAATTTACTCACCTCAAACCATCCTATAGGAGACCTACATCTCCTACCATAGAGAGCCTCAAATGGAGCCATACCAATAATTGCATGGTAACTATTATTGTAGGCAAGACATGGCGTATAGGATCCCGAGAGGCCCCACACAAGCCAGTTAGCATACATATACATAAGGTAAAGAGAAGAATGAGGAAAAGATAAACAATCTCATAAAAGTAAAGCGTTTACAAGCGGAAGTCTTGACTATATCTCAAAAGCCATCTAATACAATAGAATGATAGGGACGTAACCCGTACATCATTTACAGGTCTGAAACTGAAAACTAAAGAAAAGAAATAAAGTCACTTTGTCCCCGAAGCATGAGGACTCACCAATTCGGATAGCTCGAACTCAGAAAGCAACTAGCCACGAGAGTGGAAAGGATGAATGTCTGACCCTACATTATAAGAGAATGTAGGCACAAGTATTCATTAGTACATGGAATGTACTCAGTATGAAGCAAATGCATATAAACACATAGATAATGCCAACGAGATGCTTTCAAATAGGAAATCATGCTAGTGAGTTATCATCATGAACATGCAATGAACAAACTAAATCATATGACAATAAGGTTAAAAACTCAATGCATAAACATGGTCAATGAAAGCTAGTCATATCATAACTCTTGTGAGATACTTCTAGTACCCTAGTTCATTATTATGGGATTTTTCCATTTAACCGACATAGACCATGTGAGCTATAACATGGAATCCAGTGTCTGCCCGACACCGAAAAGGGGAGTGATGTCTACCCCACAGCACTAGAAGGGGTGTCCTACTTGCCAAGGTAAAGACCATATATCTGTAGCTTATGTGGATCCACTAGCTATGAGTCTATCTGAGACACAACCATAAGGCACGTAGTTATGGGACTTAGGGATTGTTACTAAAGGTCCATGGACGCCAAATGGAAACCTTCATACTAAAGGTCCATGGACGCTAAATGAAAACCTTCATCCCAAAAAGCCCGCTCAGTACTAAGTAAAATCCCAAGGAATAGTCAATTAAGCTTATTCATATTTTAACCAAGGAAAAGGTACATCTAGGGTTACCAAATCCAAGCTAAGATCATATCAAGACGTTTCAACTACCATGGGCTTGCCCAAGCATACTTCATGAGAATAACTCCTGATTGATTCATAGGTGAGAAAGCCTTTCACCCATATGAACCCTAATTTATGTGAGAAAACCTTTCACATTCATATGCTTAGCTTAGTGTGAAGAAAACCTTTTCACAACTCATGGATGCCATCATCTATATGCACCCTAGGAATTACAAGCATAATTCTCATGAAACATGCATCTCTTATGCAAGCTATTCATATACTCATAAATCATGATCTAGTATGGGTACATGTCAATTCATCTAAGAATCATGCAATAAACTAGAATAATGCATATTTCATCAATTTCATAAGTTCATAAATGCATGGATCATACTTCATCATGAATTCAAAGCTAGGAATCATGGCTCATGCATAGGTTCATACAATTTCTACTCAAATCATATAAATCACGCTAATTCGTGCACTTAGTTACGTTATCACGTTAGACCGTGCACTAGGAATCATAAAATCAACAATTGGAATCATAATTGAAGAATCCATAAAAATTGATCAAAAACCCTAACTCAATTTGGGGAAATTAACCTTGAAATTGGAAGAAAAGTAGGGACCAAATGGAGGAAAGGACTCCATTGGTGAATGTTAATATACCTCAATAAAGCCCACAAGAAATTGCTAAGAATTGATGACCTTCAATGGAGGATCCTAGCCTTCTTCTTTATTGAGAATCTAGAGAACTTTCTTGAGAGAGAAATATTTTTGGGAACTTGGGAATTTGAGAATGAATTAATGAAGGAAAATTTGGTAGGAAAGACTTAAATAGTGGGTCAATTTAGGGGCAAAGTCGTAATTAAAAGGATTTAAAAGAATTTGGAAAGCACTTAAAGACCCCGGAAAAATAACTGTCGAGCAAGGTCTACGGCTCCAACCTACGGTTCATAGGTGTTCCTATGAACCGTCCTGTCGAACCGTAGACAACTTCAAAAACCCAGATTTCTTGGACACTTTCGACGACTTCGATCTACGGCCTGTAGACCATTATACGATTCGTAGATCCAACCCGTAGAACCCAACTTGACCCCCAGAAATTTGACCAAGTCTGGAACAATTGACTGGACCTTTCTACAATCCGGGGAAAGATCTACGGTCCGTCTTGCTAACTCGTAGACTCATCTTCAAAAACTTGATTTTCAAAACTTTTTAATCCTCTTTCTACGGTTACATTCTACGGTCTGTCAACTGATCTACGACCCATAAACTGCATCCGTAGAAGTGACTCTGAGCCCAAAATTGGAAATTTTCTCTTTTGAAAAACTGAGGTGTTACAGATTTTATCCTTATAGGGCTAGTAGTGGAGTTGTTCTCTTTGAATTAGTGCTTGTGACCTGGGCGGTTTGATTGGGGTAGGGTATCGTCCCTTTGAGTTTGTTCCCCTTCATATTGATTCGCAACTCTTCGTAGGTCCTTTTGCTGGTTGTTTAGCAGTAATCCTATTATATTCTTACTAAATTTTGTTATATTGTTAGGCCCGAGGCCGTATGTGAGGACCAGTTGGATCTAGGTTAGTAATTTTCCCTATGGTTGCGTGTGTTGGTTGGCTGTATGGCTATTTGACTTATGTTCCTTATTTGAATGCTGGTGATGGCATGCATTGCATTGTTTGCTCATTCTCATTGATTTTTACGGTACAATCCCTGTTCATGCATTGGCGTATTTATCATTCTTGATGAAACATTGTTTTACTCTACCCTTATCTTAAACTTGTTTTAACGTGAGTCGTACCACCTGTACCACTTGATTTACTAGCTTTTGATACCACGAGGCGTCTTGGACGTGCTCCTTTCATACTTTAGATTTTAGAGGCATTTGGGATGTGCTCAATTTTACCTGACTTGCCAAGGCGTCAACACCCTATTCTTGCATGATCTTTTGCTACTTTGAGATCCTCTTTGAAGTCGACACGCCCATGGGTAATTCTTACTAGTTGGGTGCCTAACGCCCCTGGAAGTGGACTGTCTGGATGGGAAGTTTTGATATACTAAGAACATTTTCAGAGTCGACACACCCTCGGGTCACTCTTACTAGCTAGTCTAGGGGTAGACTAACTGGCTGGGTGGCCAGAAATAATTTGTCACTCATTCTAGCTGGGCTGGGAGTAGATTGTGGTCGTCGTTACTTGGGCTAGGAGCCTGGTTTTCAATTCTTGAGTACAGATTTGTGGTACTTCTATGTTGGTCCTATTGCATTCATATGCATCGCCTCTCACTAGCATACTTGGTTGTTTGTTGTACCCTTCAATTTATGGGGGCCGATTGGGTTATGTTTGTTCTTTGTACCTGTTGGGCTTATGGGGGTCCGGCTAGGTTATTGTTTGACAATATTTTGTTCTGTGTTGTAGTTTTCTTTTTAGTTGATAGGGTTTGACTGTAGAATTGTGGTTGTGGTACCTTGTGACCCTAGGTAGTTGACTTGGTCTCTTAGCTACTTGCGAATAGGTTGTTGGCTTGCGTTCCAGGTACATTCTTGACTCAGGTTCTCACCCCTTGTGTCCTATTTCTTCTCTTTGTTGTCTATCTACTTTTGCATCTCCTATTTCATTACATGTTCTATGCTATCCTTGTTACCTGTTGTCTATGCTTGTGTTATCTTTTTAGCTCAGTCGGTCGTTGCCTACTGAGTACCATTTTTTGTTCTCATACTACACTTCTGCCCCCTGCAGATTGCAGCTTGAGTTATAGCAGTTGATTAGGAGTTGTGCGGAGCAGCTTGGAGTTTCAGAGATTAGGGTGAGCTCCTAGCGTCTAGGGCTACCGGTTTTTGTTTGTTTCTGCTAGGCTTAGTCTTTAAAAGTCTTGTACTCTTATTTTCAATTAGATGCTCAACTACTGACTGATACCGGGTCTTGGGATGGTTCCTTGTATTGTTTTCTTATATTATCTTCTCTTTGCTTTGTTATAAACTTTTTACTTCTTTCTTTTGACTTCCGCTTTGTAGCTCGTTGCTTATGGCTCTGAGCTAAGGGTTAGGTTTAGCTACTGGTGGGATGTAGTAGGTGTCATCTTGACTTGAGAAATCGGGTTGTGACACGTATATACATATATTCTCTGCATCTAGAATGTTCTCGTGCCTCTAATGTTCTCACAAGTTCTACTCTTGTCAAGCACTCAGGAACACCAGCATGCTCACAAGTGTGAAAGAGCCGTTTCTCGACGAAATATGTTCTCCAGCACCCCTTCCACCACTTCCGACCTTGACCCTAACAATAACAATAACAGTAAATGCTCCACTTCCATTTACTTCAAAACGACAACAGCAACATTGATCAGAAAAACATATATGTTTATGTTTTCCTTCTACCGGCTAAAACATAAACTTGTACTATAAGACGAACACCAAACAGTACACATAAAAAACTCAGACTTCACTTTTCAAGTCTAAACCAATGTTAGGAAAGCAAGCATGACAGACAATAAGTAAAAATTTAAGGTTATGTTGCCACGATACAGACTTAGCTGGTGCAATATGTTATGTTGAGTAATATGAAGATAATTATGCTAATGTGAGATAACTTTGGGTTTTCACCATGTCTAATAAACCAGATGACTAAATTACACATCTGAGCCCTCCTTGTATCGATGTCTATTGTGTAAGTTTGTCTTTTTACCTTGTTTTTTATTTGATCAAGTTTAATTTGATAATTCTGGCATCTATGCCTTTTTTGTGATTATTCCTGTTATAATTGCAGTATAGATAATGGCAATTGTTAACTAAAGAAGAAGCTCTTGGAGTACTTATTATTCATCCTATATTATATACTAGATATGATAAAGTACTCCATGACGCCATTAGGTCCGTTGCAAAATTATAGCGCTAACATGAGTGGTACTGCCTATTCCTAAGCTGCATTACTCCATAATACGATAGAAAAAAAGATTTTTAGTAACATTGTCACATCATTTGGCTTAGAAACCTTTAAAAATTCTTTCAACTCTTTCCAAACCAATCTTGTCAAGGACAAATCGTGAGTTTATTCCAACTATACGTTGTAAGTAAAATCACGCTCTTACTCCTTTTATGCTTCTTTTTTCATATCGCTCCCTCTTCTTTCAACTGACCTTCTCCACTGCAAAATTGAGAAATATGGGAATGATGTTTAATTCTTTTTTATATGTGCAAGCAGTAAAGTTACTTATGGTTTGTTAAGTGTATATTATATTTAGTCTTCTATCCCTTTAATCTTCTCTCCCTTGAGATTTGAACTTGAAACCTCGAGGTGAATTTTGAATCCCTTTAACCACTAAGTCAACCTCTAATATTTTTTTTAGAAGGTTAAAAATTGATATAGATACATAAAAAGTTTAAAAACTATCTTATATATGTTGAGTAATTTTTTTCCGAGAGGGTTCGGGTGAACCCCCTCAGTACTATCTGTATCCATCCCTCATTGTAATAACTCTTTATATTATTAATTTAGATTATCAATTAATGTTTAACAAAGTAATACTAGTAACAATTATCTTTTAAATTTATATTTTACAAACTGATATCATTAAGCAAATGACACTAATGGATAATGTTTAAATTGAACTCATTAATAATTTTGGGCTATTGTATAAAATCTAAGTTGCTTGGACTCGGCTGCGGGTGTCCGATATGAGTGCGAATCTAGAGGTCGGATCCTTCATGATCTAATTTTTAAGATTCGTGGATATGGATCCATGTATGGATATGGGTGGGGGGATTCGCGTAAGAATAAATAAAATATCTAAAAAACAGCGTTATAAAACCTAAATTATGAGATATTATATGGAGAACGTGAGGACAATCCTGGAAGGTGAAAAAAGGAAAATGAGTGATATAGAATTTTATCTATAAAAGGTATTCAATTTTCTTTAATTTCACCTTAGTTTTTGTATTGATTATTGAATTCATTAAAACTGTCCAGGCTTTCCCTATCGATTTTGATCAAAGTATCAGAAATCGGTTGACCAAATCGGACACGGATCCCACACCCATGCCGTTTCGACACGAGTGCGGCACCAAAAGTTAAGAGTCCAAGCAACTTTGTATAAAACAGTCGCGGTAATGCCAAACACCCAATGCTACTGCGTAACAACTTAAATTTTTTAAAAAATTACCCTATCCTTCTCACTATGATTGCCACAATCAAAGAAGTCTTATCATGGAAAAAGAAAAAAACTTTTTGATTTGTTAACCATTTGTCCCAAAACAGATTTATAATCTCTTAACACCTTCATCATCTTGATTAGTGATCTTCTGTCTCCAGAATAGAACAAAATAGTATCATCCGCATATGATAGGTGATTTATTTCTGGACTCCACTTTTCAGTCCATACACCTTAAAATCTGCATCTCTATGTAAGTTGTTGAGTCCTCTAGCAAAGACCTCTGCAACTATGAAGAAAAGAGTTGGAGATAGAGGATCTCCCTGTTTTAAACCCCTCGTAGGACGAAAAAAACAATATGCCCTACCATTTATCAAGACTAAGTACCAGTTATTAGATATAATCCTCCATATCATATCAATAATCAATTTAGAGAACCCAAATTTCCTTTAACCCTTTAGTTTTAAAAAATCCACGACACTCTATTATATGCCTTGGCCATGTTCAATTTTACAACGACATTAACATTTTTGCTCCTCAAATGCATATCTCTGATTATTTGTTGTGCCAACAAAACATTGTTTATAATACTTCTACCTTTCAGAAATCCTGACTGAGTCGGAGATATAATCTTAGGTAGAACCAGTATCATCCTCTCATTAATCACCCTAAAAATGATCTTATTCATAAAAGTACTAAGACTTATAGGTCATAGATCTGAAAAAAATTTCACGTCTTTCTTGGGCAACAACACCAATAACACCAAATTTGTATAAGGGACGTATTTTGTTAGCTTCTGGCCATAAAAGAAAGCTCTAACCATCTTAGTAATATATTTCCCTATAATCTCCCAACAACACTGGAAAAAGTGTCTTGGTGAAGCCATCAGGCCTACAAGCATGTCATGACCCAATTTCTCGAATCATGATGGTGCCTACGCACCCACCAGTAGGCCATCAAAAACCCTATCCCGGAACTTAGCAGTAATGGGACCACGAGTGGAAACTAACCTCAACTAAACGGAAGAAACAAATACAACACATACAGAAGGCTAAAGCGGAACCAAACTATATATACAAGACATCTCCCAGAACCTGGAAGTCACAAGTATAGAACTACTAGCAAGAGTACAAGTCCCAAAAGTGGACCACAGCAACAAACTATGTCGAAAAGAAAAGAAAAGTCAAAATATAAAAACAGAAGGAGACAGGTACTCCCAAAACGCCATGTGGTCACCTTAGTCTTCTGAACTGACAACTGCAGGTTCGATCTCAACGCAGAATACTGGTGCTCAGACGTGCATCGTGAAGACAGATGCAGAGTGTGGCATGAGTACTAAAACAATAGGTACCCAGTAGGCATCATAGGCCGAGTGAGCAAGAAAGGTAAAAACAGGCAGACAAGATAGAATCAGCACAAACAGAGGTCAATAGAACGGAAGTAGAAAAAGCGGAAAGCAAACTAAGAACAACTAAGCTAAACCCAGCTGATCCCCCATATAACCCGCTAGGCACACTCATGCGCAAGTTTAAATAAAACCCGAACGGACCCCCATAAGCCCGACAGGTACACAGAAGAGCAATTCTATATAAATGAAGGGAAATACAACTTTAGAAGCATCAACACCCATGGGTCCCGGACCCAAAAAGATAACACCTGGGCCCTGCCCAATAATAAGTCACGAGCTGGAAATAACGAACTATAACCACGTAACGTCAGCCTCGAGATGGAACCATACCTGGGCCCTGCCCAATCATCAGTCACAAGCTGAAAATACCAAACTAAAACCGCGTAACGTCAGCCTTCAGCTAGAACAATACCTGGGCCCCACCCAATCATCAGTCACGAGCTAGAAATACCAGACTATAACCGTGTAACGTCAACCTTGAGCTGGAACAATACCTGGGCCCCGCCCAATCATCAGTCACGAGATGGAAATATCTTACAATAACCGCATAACGTTAGCCTCGAGCTGGAACAATACCTGGGCATCGCCCAATCATTAGTCATGAGCTGTACATACAAGACTTCACCGCGTTATGTCAACCTTGAGCTGGAGCCTAAACAACCTACGCTCAACAGTCTAGCACTGGAAATACCGGCTCCAATCGGGTAACGTCGGCTACGTAGCTGGGACTAGTAGCCTACGAGCAACGGCCTCGCGCTGGAAATAACGGGCTGCAATCGTGTAACGTCAGCTGCAGACCAAAGCTAGCAGCCTACCTCCCATAGCCTAGCGCTAGAAATACCGGATGCTAACCGGGTAACGTGAGCTGCGTACTGGAGCTAACAACCTCGAACCAGATAAAGCCAAAAACAAACAAATAATACAATGCAAGGCTAAACACCATGGGCCACCGCCAGCTCAAGGATATCAACCGAATGCTCCCAACCTCGCACAATCCAACCGTCAATCGACGCAACAGCGACATTTTTCGTTAGCATCCCAGAATCGCAGAAATAAGAGAGGGGGAATCATAAGGTTTGAAAGCCATGAAAATGCCTGAACTAAGGCTCAACTATCAGACTCAAGTCTGCTATTCCAGTCTACAAGGACATAGTTCATCCGAAACAACGTCGGATACATACTCAAGTCAACAGGTGCATGGGAATAAGGCAATACTAACCTAACCTATTCTAAGGCAGAAACAATCACAGAAACAAACAAAAATCAAGCAATTATCCCGAACCCACGCAAGTATCAACAGATAACCACCGAGCAGATAATCCACAGCAAATTAACAACAACCCAAGCAAACAACTCAACATAAAGTATAATACTGATCCCAAACAGCTCATAAATCAACTCTAAATGAAGAAAATCGGAGAAGAAGAACAGAAGTACTAGCTACCCACCTTAGATTCACACACAACAGCCAGCATTTACGCATTCAAGCTCAATCTAGAAAGAAGGGAAGCCGTAACCTACCAGAAAGCCGATCACGCACGCTCCAAGTCACTCTGCCCGAGCTTTTCCCTTCCGAACGGCTTCAGACTACTGCCACGTTATCAAAAACAGAATCACAGCGTCAATAGGGTCGTTTAGACACTAAAATCATCAAATTCGAAGACAGACCGATTTCGGAGTCCAACTCGTAGACGTGGGACCCTCTCCGGATTTTCCATAATTGACTCCGTGAAAAGGTCCTAAATCCTCCCCCAAACTTGTATTAAAAAACGAAACACTCATCGGGGCTCGGATCAGCTCCATGCAACCAAAACAAGAATGCAAAACTTTACAACAAAAGGGCTTAAGAGAGCAACTTACGCCTCGAATTCATGAAAAGTGAGGTACACCCAATGCAATCAAACCACTAACCCACGAATCCAACGACATTATGAACGCATGGGACTTCGAATCACCGTAAACTAACAACCGAGGAGGGAGATATGAATTTTTGAATTAAACTTCAAAAATGAGCTTCGACCTCCATTATATAAGCACTGCCACCCGCTCTTCTCCGCGAACGCCGATCCGAGGCCCCGCAAATGCAGAGGGAAGCAAACCCCTACTCCACAAACGTGTCCAGAGCACGTAAATGCGGAGGGAAGGGACTCAGACCTCCGCGAATGCAAAACCTTATCCGCGAACACGTGGAGGCTCCCGCAGGCTCTCAGAACCTCTGCTAACGTGGATCCCCAACCGTGAACACGGAGAAGGAGAGCACCCCCACTAAAAAGACCTCCGGGAATGCGTATAACCTTTCGCGAATGCGGAGCACCTGGACACAGACCTCTGCGAATGCGGCCTCGACCCCACAAACGCGGAGTAGACACTCTCACACCTCCGCGAACGCAGAGCCTATCGTGCGAACGTGGAGAGTAAATGGGTCTGCAGTTTTGACAGCTGCAACAGCTAAGTTTTGGACAATTCAAAAACTCTGACGTGGTGCTCAAGATTCATTCGGAACCCCGTGCACGGAAACGAGATATGCTACCCCCTCGAATTCAACGTTCTACACTCAATGGAGCAGTCGTAATTTCCATACGAGGTCTTTTCGACAAAAATTGAGACCAACACCCAGTGGGCCATTTTAGCCAATTTCTACCGGAGGCCTCGGATTTTGGATCGGAAGTTCTCGAAGGGTAATTCTAAACAAAACTTGGCATACCAAAACTAACCGCGCTGTCAAAATTTTTATTCGAGCATGCTTACCAAGAATGTTCACCGAAGTCAACTTTTAGCCAAATTTCAAAGGCTAAAGAGCTAAGTAGCCCCGAAATCACACTGGAAACCCAGGGACTCTGGCGAACCATGCTTCTAGCATAATTTGGCCGCCCTGGAGCTGATGGAACCGTCTGAATTCCCATATGAGGTCGTTTACCTGAAGTTATGACCGAAATATACTTTTTAAGGTCTAACAGCTCGAAACAGAAAACAGGTATAAAAACCAAACAAATGACCCGGCGACCAAACAGTCAGTGCCAGCAAGCCATAAATGACTTGGGGTCTCTACAGGAATGCTCTAACCGACGAAAGGAGGCATTAACACAGAAATTACCTAGAGGGTCATTACAACATCCACTACTAAAAGGACTTTCATCCTCAAAAGTAGGAATCAAGAAGTACCTGAGGGCTCAAATAAGTCAGGGAACTGCTCCTGCATTTCCCACTTTATCTCCCAGGTAGCCTCCTCAATTGGACGGTGAGTCCAACAGACCTTAACTACAGGTTTGGCTCTCAACCTCAGCTGCCTCACATCTCTGGCCAAAATAGCAACTGGCTCCTCAATATAGATCAGGCTATCATCCAATTCAATGGTGTCATACTGGACCACATGAGACTCATCTGGAACATACCGGCACAGCATCGAAACATAGAAAACTTGATGAATAGCTGATAATGCTGGAGGTAAAGCTAACTTATAAGCCACCTCATCAACTGCCCTCAAAATCTCAAAAGGCCCAATGTACCTGGGGCTAAGCTTTCCCCCCTCCCAAATCTCATCACGCCCTTCATGGGCGACACTTGGAGGAATTCTCCATCACCCACGGCAAATCTCAACAGTCGACGCATGTGATCTACATAACTCCGTTGTCTACTCTGAGTTGTCCTGAGCCTATCCTGAATCAAACTCACATGCTCCAAGGTCTCCGTGAATAGATCCGTACTACTCGACCTAGGCTCCGTAGACTCAAACCAATCAACTGGAGTGTGACAACGCCTACCATATAAGGCCTCAAATGGGGCAATTTGAATGCTGGAATGGTAGTTGTTGTTGTACGCAAACTCCGCCAAATGCAAGAACTGATCCCACTGACCTCCAAAATCCATAACACAGGCCCGCAACATATCCTCAAGAACCTGAATAGTACGCTTCGACTAGCCATCTGTCTACGGGTGAAAGGCTGTGCTAAGATCTACACGGGTGCCCAACTCCTCCTGAAACACCCTCCAGAAGCTAGAAGTGAACTGTGAACCCCGGTCTGAAATAATAGAAACAGGCACACCATGAAGCTGGACTACCTCCCGAATGTGGATACAGGCTAACCTCTCAGCACTGAAAGAAGAATGAACTAGGATGAAGTGTGCTGACTTGGTCAATCGATCCACAATGATCCAAATGCTGTCAACACCGCTAGAAGTCCGTGGTAATCCCACAACAAAGTCCATGGTGTAAGCTCCCACTTCCACTCAGGAATGGGTAATCTCTGCACTCTCAACCAGGCCTTAAATGCTCGGCCTTCACCTTCTGGCAACACAAGCAACGGGACACATAGTCTGAGATGTCCCTCCTCATACCGCTCCACCAGCAGTATTGCCTCAAATCACGATATATCTTAGATGTGCCTGGATGAATGGAATATCTGGAGTCATCGGCCTCGCTAAGGATCAGCTGAATCAAATCACCAACTCTCGGAACACACAAACGTCTAGCAAACCTCAATACCCCATACTAAGGAAGCCTGCCCGACATCACCTGCTAAAACTCTATCTCTGAGTGCCGCCAATGCCTAGTCCTCAAACTAACGACTACGGATCAGATAAAGTAGATATGACCAAACCCTCACATAAGCTAACACTCGGCTGGAATCTGAAACATCAAGCCCGATCATCTAATTGTCTAAAGATTGAATGTCCATAGCCAAGGGTCACTCCAAAACAGAAAGGAAGGCTAGACTACCCATACTCCCTACCCTCCGACTCAAGGCATTCGCTACTACATTCGCCTTGCCCGGGTGGTAGAGAATAGAGAGGTCATAGTCCTTCAGAAACTCAATCCAACGACGCTACCTCGAATTAAGATCCCTCTGACTCATAATGTACTAAAGGCTTTAATGATCGGTATAGATCTCACAATGAACTCCATAAAGGTAATGCCATCAGATCTTAAGCGCAAAAACTACCATTGGCAACTCAAGACCATGAGTGGGGTAGTTGCGCTCATACAACTTAAGCTGCCTCGATGCATTAGCAATAGCCCGGCCCTGCTGCATCAGAACACAACCCAAACCAACGCCGGATGCTTCACAAAAAATCGTGAAGCCCTCACCTTCAACTGGAAGAGTCAATACAGAAGCGGTGGGCAGCAACTCCTTAAGCCTCAGAAAGTTCCTCTCACACTCTTCCGACCGACCACACAAAGGGAACATCTTGGCGAGTCAACCAAGTCAGAGGTGCTGCTATAGTGGAGAAACCCTCGACAAAGCGCCTGTAGTATCCCGCCAGTCCGACGAAGATCCAAACCTCAGTCATAGAAGTGGGCCTAGCCCAATCACGGATAGATTCAATATTTGCCGGATCTATCATAATGCCATCTTGGACACCACTTGCCCAAGAATGCTACACACCCAAGCCAGAACTCGCACTTTCAGAACTTGGCATAAAGCCTATGATCTCTCAAAGTCTATAGCACTATCCTCAGATGCTGCTCTTGCTAAACATGGCTCCGCGAGTATACCAAGATGTCATCATTAAAGATTATGATGAAGGAGCCCAGATACGGCCTCAATACACGAGTCATCAAGTCCATGAAAGCGGCAGGAGCATTAGTCAACCCAAAGGACATCACTAGGAACTCATAATGGCCGTAACGAGTCCTAAATGCAGTCTTAGGGATGTCCGCTGCACTAACCCTCAACTGAATGTAGCTAGATATCAAGTCAATCTTCAAAAACACGACGACACCTTGAAGTTGGTCAAATAGATCATCAATGCTAGGCATGGGGTAACGGTTCCTCACCGTCACCTTATTCAGCTACCTGTAATCAATACACATCCGCATGGTGCCATCCTTCTTCTTCACAAATAGGACTGGAGCACCCCAAGGAGATACACTAGGCCGAATGAAACCCTTACCCAAGAGGTCCTAAAGTGAACGTTGAGCTCCTTGAGCTCTGCAAGTGTCATACGGTAAGGAGGAATAGAAATAGGATGGGTACCCGAATTTAACTCAATGGCAAAGTCAATATCTCGCTTTGGGGGGTAGGCCAGGAAGGTTGACAGGAAACACATCCGCAAACTCTTGGACTATAAGCACAGAGTCAACTATAGGGCCCTCTCTACTAACATCTCTAACATATGCCAAATAAGCCAAACATCCGTTGTCCACCAGCCTCTAGGCCTGAATACAAGGAATCACTCCGACCAGCGTGCGACTACGAGAGCCCTGCCACACCACCGACTGAATACCAGGCATGGATAAAGTAACGGTCTTGGCATAGCAATCCAAGATGGCCCGGTGAGGGGATAGCCAATTCATGCCCAGAATCACATCGAAATCCACCATACACAGTACACCAAGATCAATAAGAGTTTCATGCCCCCGAATAGCCACCACATAGGATCTACAAACCAAATCCACTACTAAAAAACCCCTACTGGGGTAGAAACACGCAAAGGCACAGATAAGGGCTCAGGACTCACTCCCAATCGAGGCACACAAAAAGTCGACACATAAGAATAAGTAGAACTAGGATCAAATAAGGCTGAAGCGGACTGATTTCATGAACAAACTGTACCTTTGGTGATCACATCATCAGATGCCTTGGCCTCCGCTCTAGCTGGAGCTGCATAGAAATGTCCTTAGGCACCTCTACCCTGCGCATCCACTCGACCGCCTGTCCTGCTTCCTCGGGAACACCCCGAGCACCCTGATGCTAACCTCCTCCCCAAACTAGAGGTTCTACCACTAAAATCAGTCTCGCTACCTGATGAGCTGGTAAAGCTGGCCTGGAAACAGGGCACTCCATAGCCCAATGACAAAGCTCACCACAAGTGAAGCAACCCTGCGATAATCTTCTCACCACTGAAGGTGGGCCACCTCGACCTGATGCACCTGACTAGAAACCACCTCGGCCCTGACTCTGGCCGGCACTACGCCCACCCTGACGGCGCTGGATACCCTCTTAAATCTATAATGCTGCCTGATATGGATGATTAGACTGATTTGACTGGAACCTCTGATGTCCCCGATCTCGGGCACCCCTCGGCCTACGACGGGTCCCGCTGAAGCTATCATCTGGCCTGGCCCTCTTGCCGCTGCCGCCGCGGGCCTTGCGACAGAGCTGCTGCTGCATACCCCATAAGTAGCTAGGATCTGGGCAAGCATACCCTGAAGATTAGAGGCGGCAGCTGGTGCGGGCGGTGGCTGGGCTAGTCCAACCTCCACCGGCTGAGCATGAATCTGATCTACCCGAGGCTCCGGCTACGGCTTCGAAGTCCTCGCTCTATCACGGCCTACTGCCTCAGAACAACCTTGACCTAGGAGTCGACATCTACGGGGCGCGTGAGCCATTGTGAAACAGAGTGAAGCAAGTGAGATTTCATGAAACCAATCAATACACGCACGAACGGGAACCAAAAAAAGAAAACATCCTAAGGACATCCTGTAACCTCCCGAAGATAAGTCACAGACGTCTCTGCGCCGATCCTCAAGACTCTACTAGATGCTAGTTCTGTACAAGTGAGACCAACGAACCTGAGGCTCTAATACCAACTTGTCACAACCCAATTTCTCGAATCATGATGGCGCCTACCAACCCACCGGTAATCCATCAAAAACCCCTATCCCGGAACTTAGCAGTAATGGGACTATGGGTGGAAACTAACCTCAACTAAGCGGAAGTAACAAATACAACACATATAGAAGGCTGAAGCGGAACCAAACTATATATACAAGACACCTCCCAGAACCTAGAAGTCACAAGTATAGAACTACTAGCAAGAGTACAAGTCCAAAAAGTGGACCACAGCAACAAACTGTCTCGAAAAAAAAAGACAAGTCAAAATATAAAAACAGAAGGAGACAGGTAATCCCAACGCAGCTCCAACCAGAGTAGAGGTCGAGGCGTCTGATGATGTGATTACAGGTACGGTTCTCTTATGCCATCAGTCCGCTTCAGCTTTATTTTACCATGGCTCTACATATTCATATTTATCTTCTTATTGTATTCCTTAGTTGAGGGTTAGTCTAGAACCTTTAGTGGTACCATTGCATGTTTCGACCCCGTAGAGGATTTTTTTAGTAGTGGATTAGGTGTGTAGATCCTGTGTGGTGACTATCCAGGGGCAGGACACTCGGGCTAATCTTATTGTGTTGAGTATGGTGAATTTTGTTCTGATTTTGGGCCTGGATTGGCTATCCCCTCATCGACCGGTCTTTGTTTGATATGCCAAGACCGTTACTTTAGCCAGGCTTGGTATTCTGCCAGTGATGTGCTAGGGTTCTCGCAGTCGCAAACCAGTTGGGTTGATTTCTTGTATTCAGGCCCGGAGGCCTGTGGATAGCAGATGTTTGGCTTATGTGGCATATTTTAGAGATGTTAGTAGGGAGAGCCCTACAGTGGAGTCAGTGCCTATTGTCCGAGAGTTTACAAATGTTTTTCCTGCCAACCTTCCTAGCCTACCCCCGGAGTTGGACATTGACTTTGCCATTGATTTGGAGCAAGGTACTTATCTTATTTCCATCCCACAGTACCGTATGGCCCCTGCAGAGCTCAAGGATCTTAGTGTTCAGCTTCAGGACCTCTTAGGTAAGGGGGTTCATTCGGCCTAGTGTATCGCCTTGGGGTGCCCCAGTCCTATTTGTGCAGAAGAAGGATGGTACCATGCGAATGTGTATTGATAAAAGGCAGCTAAATAAGGTGACGGTGAAGAACCGTTATCCCATGCCTCGTATTTATGATCTTTTCGACCAGCTTCAGAGTGCCGCTGTGTTTTCTAAGATTGACTTGAGATCCGGCTACCACCAGTTAAGAGTTAGCGCAGTGAAAATCGCGAAGACAGCATTTAGGACTCGTTACGGCCATTATGAGTTCCTAATGATGTCTTTTGGGTTGACTAATGCACCTGCCGCTTTCATGGACTTGATGACTCGTGTATTCAGGCCGTATCTGGATTCCTTTGTCATATTTTTCATTGATGATATCTTGGTATACTCACGGAGCCATGGTGAGAATGAGCAGCACTTCGAGGCTGCTTAAGCTGCATGAGAGCAACTACCTCACTCATGATCTGGATTTGGCAGCGTTAGTTTTCACGTTTAAGATCTTGAGGCATTACCTATATGGAGTTCATTGTGAGATCTACATTGATTACAGGAGCCTTCAGTACATTATGACCTAGAGGGATCTTAATTCGAGGCAGCACCGTTGGATTGAGCCCCTGAAGGACTATGATCTCTCTATTCTCTACCACCCGGGCAAGGCGAATGTGGTAGCGGATGCCTTAAGTCGGAAGGTAGTGAGTATGGGTAATCTAGCTTTCCTTTCTATTTTGGAGCGACCCTTGGCTTTGGACATCCAGCCCTTAGCCAATTAGATGATCAGGATTGATGTATAGGATTCAGTCGGGTATTAGCCTATATGGGAGTTCAGTCATCTCTGTTGGAGCAGATCCGTAGTCGTCAGTTAAAGGATGGGTCTTTGGTGGCACTTAGAGATAGAGTATTGGCGGGTGATGCCGGGCAGGCTACCTTAGATTCAAATGGGGTTTTGAGATTTGCTGGCCGAATTTGTGTTCTGAGAGTTGGGGACTTGATACAGCTGATCCTTAGCGAGGCCCATGATTCAAGATATTCAATCCATCCAGGCATTGCTAAGATGTATCGTGATTTGAGGCAGCATTACTGGTGGAGCGGTATGAGGAGAGACATCTCTGATTATGTGTCCCGTTGCTTGTGATGTCAATAGGTGAAGGCCAAGCATTTGAGGCCTAGTGGTGAGTTGTAGAGATTGCCCATTCCTGAGTTGAAGTGGGAGCGTATCACCATGGATTTCATTGTGGGGTTGCCTCGGACTTCTAGAGGTGTTGAAAGCATCTGGGTCATCGTGGATCAATTGACCAAGTCAGCACACTTCATTCCACTTCAAACATCCTTCAGTACTTAGAGGTTAGCTTGTATCTACATTCGAGAGGTGGTCCGTCTTCATGGGGGGCCTATTTCTATCATTTTTTATTGGGGTTCACAGTTCACTTCCAGCTTTTGGAGGGTATTTTAGGAGGAGTTGGGCACCCGTGTTTATCTTAGCACAACATTCCACCCGCAGACTGATGGCTAGTCAGAGTGCACTATTTAGGTTCTTGAGGATATGTTGCGGGCCTGTGTTATGGACTTTGGAGGCCAGTGGTACTAGTTCTCGCCTTTGGCGAAGTTTGCGTACAACAAAAGATATCATTTTGGCATCAGATGGCCCCGTTTGAGGCCTTATATGGTAGGCGTTATCGTACTCCAGTTGGTTGGTTTGAGCCAAGGGAGCCTAGGCCGCGTGCATAGATTTATTTCAGGAGGCCTTAGTTCATTTGAGGATGATTCAGGATGTCTCAATGTAGATAGCAAAGTTATGCGGATCACAGGCGTTGACCGTTGAGATTTGCCGTTGATGATCGAGTATTCCTCATAGTATCGCCCATGAAGGGCGTGATGAGATTTGGGAGGTAGGTCAAGCTTAGCCCCAGGTATTTCGGGCCTTTTGTCGTTTTGAGGAAAGTTGGTGATGTGGCCTATGAGTTAGCTTTATCCCTAGCATTCTCAGCTATTCATCCACTTTTCCATGTTTCAATGCTACGCCAGTATGTTCCAGATGAGCCCTATGTGCTCCAGTGCGATGCTATTGAGTTGGATAATCGCCTGACCTATATTGAGGAGCCGGTTGCTATTTTTGCCGGAGATGTAAGGCAGTTGAGGTCTATAGTCATTCCTGTGGTTAAGGTCCGTTGGAGGTATCGCCCAGTCAAGGAGGCTAACTGGGAGACCGAGCAGAAGATGCGGGAGCAGTACCCCGGCTTATTTGACCCCTCAGGTACTTCTTGACTTTTACTTTTGTGGACGAAAGTTCTTTTAGTAGTGGATGCTGTAATGACCATTCAGGTCATTTGTGTGTTTGTGTCTTCTTCCTATCGTTTAGAGCGTTCTTGTAGCGATCTCAAGTCATTTATGACTTGCTGGCACTGACTATTCGGTCGCCTTGTCGTTCGTTTGGGTTTTATGCCCATTTTCCTATTTTGGACTTGTTGAAGCCTGAAATCTCAATTTTGGTCATAACCTCAGGTAAATGGCCTCAAAATGAGATTCTAACGATTCCATCAGCTTTAGAGCGGCCAAATTAGGCTAGAAGTATGGTTTGCTCAAGTCCCGAGGCTTTTAGTGCGATTTTGGGGCAACTTTGCTCTTTAGCCTTTGAAATTTGGCTGAAATTGACTTTTGTCAATATTTATGATAAACGCACTCGGATGAGAATTCCGTCAACATGGTTAGTTCTGGAATGCCGAGTTTGGTCTAGAATGACCCTTTGTGCGCTTCCCGAGGTTTCTGATCTAATTCTGAGGCCCTTGTTTGAATTTGGCTAAATTGGCATTTGGGAGTGGGACCCACTTTTTGTCGAAACGACATCGTATAGAAATTTCGACTGCTCCATTAGGTCTGGAATGTTGAATTTGATGGGGTAGCATATCTCGTTTACGTGCCCGGTGTTCTGAACAAATCCCGAGCAGCACCCCGTCGGAGTTTTGGGAATGCCCACACTCAGCTGGTGCAGAGCTGAAAGTTGCAAACCTATCCCTTCTCTGTGATCGCGGAGGTCTGGGAGGCCTGGGAATCTTCCTCTCCGCGTTCTTTGATGGGACTCCGCATTCGCGGATGAGCCTCCCCGTCCGCGGAGGTGCGGATCTTCTCTCTCCGCTTTCTCGGAGGCTTGTATGCTGCTTCTCCGCATTCGCAGGCCACTGACCGCATTCGCAGAGGTATAATTGTTTCCCTCCACATTTGTGGGGCCATTGCTATGTTCGCGGAGGTCAGCGAGTGCTAGCAGTATAAAAGTGGGAGGTCGGGTTCATTTGACACAAAACTTAGAAATTTGTTATCTCTCTCATTTCAAATCGATTTTCGGTGATTCCACATCCTGTGTGTTTAGAAGTTCATTGGCCTCGTTGGTAGTTAAGCAGAGTGTGTTAGGTGGGCCCCAATTCTCATGAATTTGAGGCGTAAGTTGTTATCCTAGCTTGAGGTGTAAAGTTTTGTATCTTTTGCTTCTTTGTGTTTTTAGCTGTTTCGAACCTCGAATTGTGTTCTGTTTTGGAACATAAGTTCAAGGGAAGGTTTAGGACAGTTTCACGGAGTCAATTTTGAGATTTTCGGAGCGGGTCCAACATTTTTTTATTTTTGACTCCTAAATTGGTCTAACTCGGTTTTTGTGTATTTGAGTGTCTAAACGACCGTACTAGCACTGTAATTCTTTTTATGATAGCGTCGCAGCTTTCTGAGGCCGTTCGAAAGGGAAAAGCTCCGGCAGAGTGATTTGGAGCGCTTGTGATTGTCCTTTTGGTAGGTTACGGCTTCCCTTCTTTTAGATTGAGCTTGAATGTGTAAATGCATACTGATTTGTGTGAATCTGGACTAAATAGCTAGAATCTCTTCTCTTCTTCTGAAAAACCACGCTTTAGGGTTTATTTTTGGGGTTAGAACCATGTTATCGGAGGGGTTGCGTATCGGTGTTTTTGTGATTATCTATTGGACTGTTTATATGTTGCTCCCTGCGGATTGTCTGGTTGGCTGCTTATTGTAGTGGAGTTTATCTTTGGCCTTAGTTTAGGATAGAGTAGTGTTGACTAAGACCCATGCACCTATTTGACTGTATAGTATGTATCCGACGTTGATTCGGATGACTAGGTCCTTGTAGACTGACATAGCAGACTTGGATCTGATAGTTTGAGTCTGGTTTGGGCTTTGTGTGGTGTGACTTTCTAGCTTCTCTCCCCATTGGATCTGATGTTTTGAAATCGATTCGGCGATACTGTGGTTGGTAGTGGATAGCGATCCACATTAGCTTGGTGTTTGGGATATTTGGATTGCCCCGCATACTCTACAATCTTGGGTAGGGCCCCCGGGTGTGTTAGCGAAGTAGGCAATTGGATATGAGATATTTGGGTTGTCCAGCGCACTCTATTGGATTGGGTTGGGCCCCCGGGGGTGTTGGCTAATTGGGCAACAAAATATTAAGGCTTTTTGAATTGGCTGGTTGTTTCATTTCAGGATTTAGGTGTCCGGAGTCACTCTACTGGCTGGGTAGGGCCCTCGGGAGTTGTTGTCTAGCCAGCGGCCCGATTTTTAAGTAAGACTTTTGACAGGGTTGGAGTTGGCTTTTTTTGTTTGGTTGAGTTGGTTGGTGGATTCGATTCATGGTTTTGGTCTTTCTTCATTCCCGTAGAATAGCTCTTTTGTACCTTTGGGGCTTATGGGGGTCCATTCAGGTTTTGTTTGTCTGTGCTTGAGTATACCTTCTGGGTTTTATGGGGGCCCGATTAGGTTTAGATTAGGCGTTCTTAGTCTTTCTGTCGTTTAGTTATTCTCTTCTCTCTTTACATTGATTGTGGTAGATTCTATCTTTTCAGTTTTTTTTTACCATTCTTGCTCAGTCGGCCTATGATGCCTACTGGGAACCTATAGTAATGGTACTCATGCTACACTCTACATCTGTTTAGTGATGTAGGTCCGAGCATCAGTTATCAGCGTTGAGTTCGAGCCTGCAGTGGTCTATTCCGGAGACGAGGGTGAGCACATGGCGTTCTGGGATTACCTGTCTCCTTCTATATATATATATATATTGTCTTGTCTTTTTCTTTTGAGACAGCCTATTTCTGTGGTCCATTTTTAGGACTTGTACTCATTTAGTAGTTGTGTACATGTGACTTCCTGGTTCTGAGAGGTATTGTTGTTGTGTATGGATGTTTTCGCTTCTGCCTTTCCTTTCTATGTTACTTTACTTATGCTTCCGCGAGTTGAGGTTAGTTTCTACTCTCAGTCTTATTAATGTTAAGTTTCGAGATAGGGGTTAGCTATCCTACTGGCGGGTTGGTAGGCACCATCATGACTCGAGAAATAAGGTCATGACATCAATGGACCTACAAAGGCAAAACTCAAATTCATGACCATTTCCTTGGGGGAAATTGGAGAGCACGTTGGTGATTGGAGCATGTTACTGTTTGAAAACTATATGCCAGCGGAAGGATACCAGAATCATACTACTTACATGAATAATAGATAACCTATATTGTTTGTACTAGAACATATACAATTATTCTAGAACACATAAACTTGCTGAAATTTAATTTGATAAATACTTCTTTGAAGCGTGAGCAGATACCTTCGAGTGAATCCACAAGTAAGATAGCAGATCCACGGTCTTCTACAGTGATCCCAAGTTTACATCCGAACTCTCTCAATATTTGGGTGGGCAAGTATCAATAGAAACCTTATTATCTTTTTCTAGGTTCGGATAATCCCTATTTATAGAGATTTCCTCCCAATCCAAAAAGGAGAAGAAAACCCAGTTTTCTTATAATTCATTTTCCCATATGATTCTGAGTTCTAGTTAAATATGGGCACTTGAAGGACCACATAATTAATTACTGAGACTTCCTATTATGGAAATAATTCCAAAAATTAATTTGAATTATTCTTACCATAATAAATTGTAAATCATTCCACTAAAAATTAATAATTGCACTCCTCTATTTATGTTTCGAAATTCCCCATTAAATACTTATGTAATTCCCCATGTTAAGATTATAGATACTAGTCAATAAATTAAATTACTGATGAATTTAATTCAATGATTAGTTTGCTTTATAGCACTGCTTAACTTATTTCATGTGCCGGATTCATAAATCCACTTGCAAGGCTTGACACGATGAAAACTTATAAGCTTCTCAAAAAGGCATATCATCAATCTCTATATCGAGACATGGATTCCATCAACTAACTTATTATTTCACCAATACATATTATTACCATCCAATCTACCAGGCATATTGATCCATCTCAGAATCTCACCTTTTAATAAATCAAAACTATAATTAATATATACAGATCATAATAGTTATATCCGGATTAAGAATATAAGTACATTTAATAGTTTAGCAAATATGCTTTTGTCAATCAGTCTAAAGCAACTATCTCTGCTCGGTCTTGTTCAATACATACAAAATGCACTAGCACAAGAAGTTGAAGCTATATCATTCCCATAATCAAAATAAATTATATATAATCTTATACTACAATCGTACCGATGGCATGTCCAATTTCAATCCTAGATTGTGAACAAAAAACTTTATACTTATAAGAACCGATGATTTAATCCTCTGTGTATAAGATAAAACTTTATACATTAAATCATCTACTATATAAGTAAATATACACCATAAATGAGTATATGATCTATTAAAACTAAATAATTAATTATTCTATAATAAATACTATATCTAAACATATGATTAATAGTATATATCCCAACAATCTTCCATCTAGACTTTTAACCATTCCAATTGTTATAATGTACTATATTTAAATGCATGGTTAATAATATATGCCCTAACCATCTCCCACTTAAATATTTAATCTTTAAAATTGCTAGAATACTATGTCTAAGCACATGATTAATAGTATATACCCTAACAATCTCCCACTTAGACTCTTAACTATGCATTTACAACTTTCACATGCATTCCTTTAATTCTTATTGAAAGAATTTTTTCCAAGTTATTTTCAAAATGCAATTTTGTCTAGTAGTGCTTTGTCGTAGCAAATCGATTTTGTACTAGATCTTGAGGGACCTTATCATGAAAAGTGTACTTCTTTTCAGAAGTTCTATCATTAAAGTTCTCTCAAGCATACAAAACAAATCAATCTTCGTTATGATTCTCCCACTACGACTAAGTACTACTACAATAGTCACACTTTCATGTCCTTGAGTCTGAATATTTTCTTCAAAACCTTTCGATATTAAAATATAAATAACTTCTTCATGTAGTGTTCTTTAATTTGCTCAATATCTGTAATACCCTAGCTTTCCAAGGAATGAAGATGTAGAATCTACCTGTAGGCAGCGGCCTACGGAGACCACTTACGGGTCGTAGTAAGGTTGACGGTCCGAATAAAGTAACCGTAGATGTCCCCCAGACTTGGTTAAATTCTTGAACCTCAGGCTGTGATCTATGGTTGAGGTGTACGGTCCGTAGATGGACCTACAAACCGTAGATTGAAGCCGTTGTTGCAGGGTCCCAGATACCAACTCTCTGAATATTTTGATGGTTCAACAGGATGGTTCGTCAATAGATGTAAGGACCACAGGTCCTGACCGTAGATGAGCTCCTACCGTTTTTAATTAAGGGCTTTTTTGTCTTTTCCCTGGTCAACTCC
Organism: Solanum appendiculatum; assembly: GCA_018342035.1. Taxonomy (NCBI): domain Eukaryota; kingdom Viridiplantae; phylum Streptophyta; class Magnoliopsida; order Solanales; family Solanaceae; genus Solanum; species Solanum appendiculatum. The sequence continues at coordinate 125,548 of JAGDQO010000042.1, read as the reverse complement.
CTAATTAACTAAGTCGGTTTTACCCTTAATGAAAGTCCTATATATAGTTTTCTATACCTAAACCACTTCATTCTAACTCATTCCCTAAATTCACCTCTCAAATATTTCTCTCTCTAAAAGAAATCCTCTCTAGCTCAAGGAAGAAGAAGAAGCTAAGTCCTCCATTGAAGATCACCCAATTTCCTCCAATTTCTAGTGGGCTTTGGTAAGGTATGATGGTATTGACCAATGGAGTTGCTTCCTCTATTGGGCCCTCCCTTTTCTTCATGAATTTCAATGTTCAATGTTCAATTCCCTTCAAGCAAGCTAGGGTTTGATCAATTGTTATGGGTTCTTCAAGCATGAGTTCAATTACTGATTTAATGCTTTGTAGTGCACGATCTAGCGTGGGTAAAGTAATTTAGTGCAGGATCTAGCGTGAATTACATGTCTAATTGTAATTATTGCATGAACCCGCATGATCACAAGTAAATTCTCCCCAATTTGATAATATATGCCTTGATTGTGGGGTTGAGATATGAATTGATGAAATTGAGGGATCATTTATGAAATTGAGCATGAATTTAGCATGTTCAAGTAAAAAGCATGATTTTCCTCTTTTGTGTGGGTTACTTCAAGTATGACTAAATTTCCTTGATTATGACTTTTAAGAGCTAGCTTTCATTGAATTGCATGGTTTAAAATAGAGGCAACATGAACCCATTTGCTATGAAGAAAAAGCATGATAGAGTCATGAAGAAAGAGGTTTATAGAATCAAGCATGTTTTATTTGAAATCTATGATATGATGATGTTAAGTCTTGAAAGGGTTTTCTCATATAATTCTCAAGCTAAGCTTGTGAAAGGTTTTCTCACATGTAAAGAATTCATACCTTGTCAAAAGGTTTGCTTAACTAAAATTGAATCAAAAGCTTAAAGAAGCTATTCTAGGGGTGTAAGCTTGGACAAGTCCATGAAAGAAAAAACACTCAATAAAGTAAGCTTGGACTAGTCCATGGTATGTGAAGTCATGTTTAGCTTTGATTGGCAACCCCAATTGTGCCTTTCAATGGATATCAATATTTATGATTATATAGCGGGAATTATGCATAGAACCGAGTGGACGGGTGACAAGTTCCCATATGTCCTATGCCTATGTGCTCCCATAGGTAGTCTTTAACGGGCCCATATTATATCAGCTTAGCTAGTGGATTTACGTAGGCTATGGTTCAGGATTCTACCTTGGCAAGTAGAACGACCCTTTTTCAGTGTAGGGCAGACACCGGATTCCATGTTGAGTTATTCCATGGTCTACAGATCGGTTTAAGGCTTTTCCCACACTTCAGCTTGCACAATGGTGCATGGGTTACTAAAAGTAAAGTAAAGAAAACAAGAGTAAAAGAAAGATGATTTAGCTTGGTTTGGCCACGGTTTATGCTTTATGCTATTTGCATATATGCCTTATCATGTTTAGCTTGGCCAATTGCATGTCTTGTTTATATCTCTGTTTCTAGCATGTTTTATGAGTTTATGTGCATGGCTATCATACTTAGTACTTTATTGTGCTAACGCATACTCTTGCTTGCATCAACTTCTTTGGTGTAGGATGTGGCAGTTCTCCTACTCTTGGCTAGAGCATTGACTTAGAGTTGAGAAGAAGTCTTGGTGAGTCCTCATCCATCCGAAGACATATCCTTGTTGGATTTTACTTTGATGTCTTTCCTTATGTTGAACATTGTATTGGGCTTCGTCCCTATCACTTTTATTCGTAATCTATGATGTTAGAAGGCTTTGAGACATGAGTTGTAGACTTCCACTATTTTGAGTAAATCTTTGATATAAAAATTCTCTTTTGAACTCTTATTTCTCTATTATCTTGTAAGTTATGTATGCTAAGGGCTTGTATGAGGCTTCTTGGGGTCTTGTACACCGTGTTACATCAAGGGGCTACCCTGGGTCGTGACAAACTTGGTATTCAGAGTGCAAGATTTTAGAAAGATTCTAGGATGTCGCATAAGATGCATCGAGTAGAGTCTTGTTCATGGGTGTGAAGCGCGCCACACTTATGAATGGGAGGCTACAAGATGTTTTGAAAACTTCACTTCTTTTGTTACTCTTGAGTCGTGCCATAGAGTTTAACTCTATATCTCTCTCCTAATCAACTATCCTACGCGTTTCAGGATATGGCATCTCGAAGGGCCTATGCTACTAGGAACGCAAGAGAGAATAAAGGGCAAGGAGCTCCTCCCCAAGCTCCACAAGCTCCGGCCGACCCTTTGGCTGAGCAAGTGATCCCTGCTGAATTTAAGGCTGCTTTCCAAGCTTCGGCCCAAGCCGTGACGGCCCAAGCCAATTGAGAAGTGATGATTCCCGTTAACCCGAATGTGGGTACGGCGGCGTCGAGGATGAGAGACTTTACAGGGATGAATCCTCCAAAACTCCATGGCTCTAAGGTGGAAGAGGATCCTAAAGAGTTTATAGATGAAGTTTGTAAAGTGTTGATGATAATGGGTGTGTGACTAGATATGATCCGTCCATAGTTGCCGACCCAAGGGCAAGAATGAGCAAATTTGTGTCGGGAGTGTCCGATATGTTGGTGAAAGAGTGCCGCACCGCCATGCTTGTGCATGACGTGGATATTTCTCGCCTTATGGTTTATGCCAAACAAATTGAAGAAGAGAAGCTTAAAAGGAGATCTAGAGAGACTAAGCAGGCTAGAACCTTATATGGCAACTTTTCTCATGCAAAATTTGATGGACGTGGTCGTTCAAGATTTCACCAAAGGTTCTCTAATCAAGGTTCTTCCAAGGATCCTCTGAGAACCAACAATGATAAGGTGCCAAACCCTAAGCCTTAAGGAGGGAATGGTGATGGATCTTCTTTGCCTAGTTGTACTTGATGTGGGAGGAGGCATGAAGCCAAATGCCTAGTTGGTTCGGATGGTTGTTATACTTGTGGTAAGGCAAGTCACAAGATGAGAGATTGCCCATATCTCTTGGCTAAAGGAAAAGAGGATAAGCAAGCTGCCCCAAGTAGTTTGGGTTTAGGTGCTCCTAAGAAAATAGATTTTATGCACTTCAGGCTCGTCATGAGCAAGAGAGCTCACCCAATGTGGTCACCAGTACGTTGAAAGTTTATCATTTTGATTTCTATGCCTTGTTAGAACCCGGTGCTACATTGTCCTTTGTGACGCCCTATGTGGCCATGCGTTTTGATATTGTACAAGATATGTTGCTAAATCCTATCCTTGTTTCTACTCCGATAGGAGAGTCTATTTTAGATAAGAGGGCTTATAGAGGTTGCTCCATTTCCTTATCCCATAAAGTTACTCTTGTCGAACTCATAGAGCTAGATATGCTAGATTTCGATGTCATTCTTGGGATGGATTGGTTGCATGCTTGTTATGCCTATATTGATTGTAGGACCAGAGTGGTCAAGTTTTAGTTCCCTAATGAGCCTATCCTAGAGTGGAAGGGGGGAAATTCTATGTTTCGAGGTCAATTCGTTTCTTATCTAAAGGCTAGAAAGATGATCTCTAAGGGTTGCATTTATCATCTAGTTATGGTGAGGGATGTAGATTCCGAAACCCCTACTCTTGAGTTGGTCCCCGTTGCTAGTGAGTTTTCAGAAGTATTTCCTGATGACTTGCCCGGTATTCCTCTCGAAAGGGAAATGGACTTTGGTATTGACCTTCTCCTATATACGCAACCTATCTCTATTCCTCCTTATAGAATGGCTCCGGTGGAACTTAAAGAGTTGAAAGAACAACTGAAAGACTTGTTGGATAAGGGTTTCATCCAACCAAGTGTTTCCCCATGGGGTGCTCCGGTATTGTTCGTGAGAAAGAAAGATGGTTCACTCCGTATGTGCATTGACTATTGTCAATTGAATAAGGTTACAATCAAGAATAAGTATCCTTTGCCAAGGATAGATGATTTGTTTGATCAACTTCAAGGGGCTAGTTACTTTTCTAAGATCGACCTTCGTTCGGGTTATCACCAATTGAGGGTGAAAGAAGATGATATTCTGAAAACGGCTTTCTGAACAAGGTATGGTCACTATGTGTTCTTGGTTATGTCGTTTGGGTTGACAAATGCACCGGCCGCATTCATGGACTTGATGATAGGGTGTTTAAGCAATACCTTGACATGTTCGTGATTGTATTTATTGATGATATCTTGATCTACTCAAGGAATGAGGATGAGCATGCTAGTCATTTGAGGGTTGTGTTGCAAGTCCTCAAGGATCAACAACTCTTTGCAAAGTTTAGCAAGTGTGAATTTTGGTTGAGATCCGTAAATTTTCTTGGTCACATTGTTTCCGGTGAAGGTATTGAGGTAGATCCTAAGAAGACCGAAGCGGTAAAGAATTGGCCTAGACCTTTATCACCTTCGGACATTCGTAGTTTCTTGGGCTTAGCCAGTTATTATTGGAGGTTTGTTGAGGGGTTTTCTCCAATTGCTTCTCTGTTGACGGCTTTGACTCAAAAGAAAGCTAAGTTTATGTGGTCCGAGGTTTGTGAAAAGAGTTTTCAAGAATTGAAAGACAGACTTACTTTGGCCTCGATATTGACTCTACCGGAAGGAACCGATGGTTTTGTAGTGTATTTTGATGCCTCAAGGATTGGGCTAGGGTGTGTTCTTATGCAAAACGAAAAGGTGATTACCTATACTTCGAGGAAACTAAAGGGGCTTGAGAAGAACTATCCCACTCATGACTTAGAGTTGGCAGCGGTAGTGTTTGCTTTGAAAATATTGCGACATTACTTGTATGGAGTACATGTAGATGTCTTCACCGATCATAAGAGTCTTCAGTATGTTTTTAAGAAGAAATATTTGAATCTCCGCCAAAGAAGATGGCTTGAATTGCTAAAAGATTATGATATGAGTGTTCTCTATCAGCCGGGAAAGGCTAATATGGTGGCGAATTCTCTTAGTAGATTGTCTATGGGCAGTGTTGCGCATATTGAGGATGGGAAGAAAGAGTTGGTTCATGTTGTTCATAGTTTAGCCCGATTGGGTGTTCGGTTAATTGATTCTACTAAGGGTGGAGTTACCGTTCACAATGGTTCCGAATCCTCGTTTGTGCATGATGTAAAAGCTTAGCAAGACCTTGATCCTAATTTGATGGAAATTAAAGAAGCGGTTCTCAAGAAGTCAGTAGAGGTTTTCTCCCAAGGGGGAGAGGGTGTACTTCGTTACCAATGTCGCTTATGTGTTCCCGACGTTGATGATTTGAGAAGGAAAATTTTGTTAGAGGCTCATAGTTCTTGATATTCTATGCATCCGGGAGCTACCAAGATGTACCATGATTTACGGGAAATCGATTGGTTGCATGGCATGAAGAAAGATATTACAGAATTTGTGGCTAAGTGTACTAATTGCCAACAAGTGAAGGTTGAGCATCAGCAACCGGGAGGTTTGACCCAAGACATAGAGATTCCTACTTGGAAGTGGGAAGATGTGAATATGGATTTCGTAGTAGGTTTGCCTCGCACAAGGCGACACTATGATTTGATTTGGGTTGTGGTTGATACAATGACCAAGTCAGTACATTTCATTCCCGTCAAAACTTCTTATTCGGCGGAGGATTATGCTAAGTTATACACGAGGGAGATGGTTAGGCTCCATGGAGTGCCTTTATCCATTATCTCCGATCGAGGTGCCCAGTTTACTTCTCAATTTTGGAAGTCATTCCAAAAAGGTCTTGGTACTCGTAATAATCTTAGCACAGCTTTTCATCTCCAAACCGAAGGGCAAGCGGAGCGTACTATTCAAACTTTAGAAGATATGTTGAGAGCTTGTGTTATTGAGTTCAAGGGTACTTGGGATGACCATTTGCCTTTGATCGAGTTTTCTTATAATAATAGCTACCATTCTAGTATTTGTATGGCTCCATTTAAGGCTCTCTATGGTAGGAGGTGTAGATCTCCCATAGGCTGGTTTGAAATTGGGGAAGTTGCTTTGATAGGCCCCGAGTTAGTGCATGTTGCTATGAAGAAAGTTTGGCTTATTAGAGAAAGGCTAAAAACGGCTCAAAGTCGACAAAAGTCTTATGCCGATGTTAGAAGAAGAGAATTAGAATTTGATGTTGATGATTGGGTTTACTTCAAAATTTCACCTATGAAGGGTGTAATGAGATTTGGGAAGAAAGGGAAGCTTAATCCCCCGCTTTGTAGGCCCCTATCAGATTTTGAGACGTGTTGGTAAGGTTTCTTATGAGCTTGATTTGCCTGGTGACTTTGCATCGGTACATCCAGTTTTCCATGTCTCATTGTTGTAAAAGTGTGTTGGTGATCCGACCTCTATAGTGCCAATATAGACTCTTGGCATAAAGGATAGTCTTTTCTATGAAGAATTTTCGGTTGAGATTTTAGACCGACAAGTCCAGAAGTTGAGAAATAAAGAAGTTGCTTTAGTGAAAGTTCTATGGAGGAATCAATTAGTTGAGGGTGCTACTTGGGAGGCCGAGGCCGATATGATGTCCCGCAATCCTCATCTCTTTCCTTTCGATCCTCCTCTAGCTTGAGGTACCTAGTTCCTCATGGTTCATTCTTTTGGTCCCATGTGTCATAACTGATTTCCATGATTCCTTTATTTTAAAGCATGTTCATGAAGAGTCTACTATGATATATGTGCATTGATTATGAGTTGCATAAAGTTTTCATGAATTTAGTGTTTAGCATGCTTTAGCTTGGAGTTGATGTTTCCTCCTCGGATATGTGCATTATATGCTTGCATGTTAGGTTGGGTTGTTAGTCCGAGTCTATCACCCTTCTCCTGATGTCCAGGTTCTCATTCGAGGACGAATGTCCCCAAAGGGAAGATATTGTAACACCCAAGCTTTCCAAGGAATGAAGAAGCAGAATCTACTTGTAAGCAGCGACCTACGGAGGCCACTTACGGGCCGTAGTCAGGTTGACAGTCCGAAGAAAGTAACTCTAGATGTCCCCCACACTTGGTTAAATTCTTGATCCTCAGGCTGTGATTTACGATTGAAGTGTACGGTCTGTAGATGGACCTACCAACCGTAGATTGAAGCCATCGTTACAGGGTCCCCAGATACCAACTCTCTGAATCTTTTGACGGTTCAACAGGATGGTTTGTCAATGGATGTACGGACCGTAGGTTCTGACCGTAGATGGGCTCCAACAGTTTTTAATTAAGGGCTTTTTGGTCTTTTCCCTGGTCAATTCCCTAATTGACTAAGTCAATTTTACCCTTAATGAAGGTCCTATATATAGTTTTCTATACCTAAATCACTTCATTCTAACTCATTCCCTAAATTCACCTCTCAAATATTTTTCTCTCTAAAAGAAATCCTCTCTAGCTCAAGGAAGAAGAAGAAGCTAAGTCCTCCATTGAAGATCACCCAATTTCCTCCAATTTATAGTGGGCTTTCCTAAGGTATGATGGTATTGACCAATGGAGTTGCTTCATCCATTGGGCCCTCCCTTTTCTTCATGAATTTCAAGGTTCAATTCCCTTCAAGCAAGCTAGGGTTTGATCAATTGTTATGGGTTCTTCAAGTATGAGTTCAATAACAGATTTAATGCTTTGTAGTGCATGATCTAGCATGGGTAAAGTAATTTAGTGCACGATCTAGCGTGAATTACATGTCTAATTGTAATTATTGCTTGAACCCCCATGATCCCAAGTAAATTCTCCCCAATTTGATAATCTATGCCTTGATTGTTGGGTTGAGATATGAATTGATGAAATTGAGGGATCATCTATGAAATTTAGCATGAATTTAGCATGTTCAAGTTAAAATGCATGATTTTCCTCTTTTATGTGGGTTACTTCAAGTATGACTAAATTGCCTTGATTATGACTTTTAAGAGCTAGCTTGCATTGAATTGCATAGTTTAAAATAAAGCCAACATGAACCCATTTTCTATGAAGAAAAAGCATGATAGAATCATAAAGAAAGAGGTTCATAGAATCAAACATGTTTTATATGAAATCTATGATATGATGATGTTGAGTCTTGAAAGGGTTTTCACATATAATGCTCAACCTAAGCTTGTGAAAGGTTTTCTCACATGTAAAGGATTCATAACTTGTTCAAAGGTTTGCTTAACTAAAATTGAATCAAGAGCATAAAGAAGTAATTCTAGGGGTGCAAGCTTGGACAAGTTCATGACAGAAGAAACACTCAATGAAGTAAGCTTGGACTAGTCCATGGAATGTGAAGTCATGTTTAGCTTGGATTGGCAACCCCAATTGTGCCTTTCCATGGATATAAATATTTATGATTGTATAGTGGGAATTATTATAGAACCGAGTGGACGGGTGACAAGTCCCCATATGCCCTATGCCTATGTGCCCCCATAGGTGTTCTTTAACAGGCCCATATTATATCAGCTTAGATAGTGGATCCACATAGGCTATGCTTCCGAATTCTACCTTGGCAAGTAGAGTGGCCCTTTTTCGGTTTAGGGTAAACACCAGATTCCATGTTGAGTTATTCCATGGTCTACAAATTTGTTTAAGGATTTTCCCACACTTTAGCTTGCACAATAGTGCATGGGTTACTAAAAGTAAAGTAAACAAAAGAAGAGTAAAAGAAAGATGATTTAGCTTGCTTTGGCCACGATTTATGCTTTATGCTATTTGCTTATATGCCTTATCATGTTTAGCTTGGCCAATAGCATGTCATGTTTATATCTCAGTTTCTAGCTTGTTTTATGAGTTTATGTGCATGGCTATCATACTTAGTACTTTATTGTGCTAACGCATACTCTTGCCTGCATCAACTTCTTTGGTGTAGGACGTGGCAGTTCTCCTACTCGTGGCTAGAGCATTGACTTAGAGTTGAGAAGAAGTCTTGGTGAGTCCTCATCCATCCGAGGACATAGCCTTGTTGGATTTTACTTTGATGTCTTTCATTATGTTGGATATTGTATTAGGCTGCGTCCCTATCACTTTTATTTGTATTCTATGATATAGAAGGCTTTGAGACATGAGTTGTAGACTTCCGCTGTTTTGAGTAAAACTTTGATATAAAAATGCTCTTTTGAACTCTTATTTCTCTATTATCTTGTATGTTATGTATGCTAAGGGCTTTTATGAGGCCTCTCGGGCTCTTGTATGCCATGTTACATCTAGGGTCTACCCTGGGTCGTGACAACATCACTCCTACTACTTAAGGTAGTAGATTTTCTTATGTCTAGTAATGTTTCTCCCACTACTTAAATTCAATGGAACGTCAATTCTGACATACCGATTAGATGTTCTTGAGCATCTGAATTTACAACTGACTCATTGTTATTTGTTTGTTCAGCTCTTGTAAAACTAGTTTATTTCTAGGAACATCGTTTACTAAATGATCTTTTTCTAGAAATCTGACAGTTGTGTCAACAATTGCCTTATTTTCTTTAGGATAGTAAAATAAACCTTCTTTCAATCTTTAGGATATCCAATTAACACACACACATTCAGTTCTTAATTCCAATTTGTTTATTCTCCCTCTCAGCCCATGTACTGGACAATTCTATATCTGAACATGTCACATATTAGACTTACGTCAAATCCAAGTAGTTCTATAGTTGTCCAAGGTACTAATTTGAAAGGAATTAAATTCAGAATGTGATATGTAATTCTGAGAACATATCCTGAAAGAAGCAAAGCAACTATGAATAAGTCAATCATTAATCTTATCATCTTCCTAAGAGTATTTCTTTTATCTTTTACACCATTATATTATAGAATGTCTGGTGTAGACAATTGAAATGCAATTATTCTATCAAATAAATGACTCATGAGCTCTGTAGAGAGGTATACTTCACTACAATCAGATTGCAATGACTTTATATATTTTTTATGATGCTATTTTAATTTTTGCCTTAAATGTTTTGAGTTTATCAAGACATTCAAACTTACAAAACATCAAAAATATATGTTCATCTCATGAGTAACCTTCTAAAAATTTCAGAATACTCAAATTCACCTCTTGCCTAAATGTTCATTTACTACACAAATCAGAATAGATTAATTCTAACTTATCACTACCTCTATTCCCTTTTTAAGAAGAAAGGTCTCTTAGTCATTTTTTCTTCTAAACAAGACTCATATGCTGGTAGTGACTTCACTTTCAATGAGCCTTTATGTCCATCCTTTAACCAACCTCGAAGTTTGTAATGACCCTCCAGGTCATTTTTGTGTTAATGTCTTCTTTCTGTCATTTAGAACATTCTTGTAGCGACCCTAAATCATTTATGACTTGCTGGCACTAATTGTTCGGTCGCCTGGTCATTTGTTTGGATTTTATGCCCGTTTCCCTATTTTGGAGCTTTTGAAACTTGAAAAGTTGATTTCGGTCATAACCTTAGGTAAATGACCCCAGAATGGGATTCTGACGGTTCCATCAGCTCCAAAGCGGCCAAATTAGGCTAGAGGCAAGGTTGCCACGAGTCCAGAGGCTTTCGGTGTGACTTTGGAGACATTTGGCGCTTTAGCCTTTGAAATTTAGATCAAGGTTGACTTTGGTCAACATTCTTGGTAAATGTTCTCGGATGAGAATTTCATCAGTGTGGTTAGTTCTGGAATGTTGAGTTTGGTCTAGAATGACCCTTCGTATGCTTCTCGAGGTTTCTGATCTATTTTTGAGACCCTTTTGTGGAATTTGGCTAAAATGGTGCTTTGGGTGTGGGAACCACTTTTTATCAAAATGACCTACTATAGAAATTTTGACTGTGCCATTAGGTCTGGAATGTCGACTTTGATGGGGTTCTAAACGAATTTTGAGCACCGCGTCGGAATTTTTGGAAAAGCCAAAAACCAGCTAGTGCAGCAACTGAGTTGCAGACCCATTTCTTCTCCGTGTTCGCGGTCCTGGCTCCGCGTTCACGAAGGTCAGAGTCTTTCTTCTGTGTTCGCAGTTATGGCTCTATGTTCGTGGAGGTCTGTGTTGCTCTTCTCTATATTCACGGATGGAACTCCACGTTTGTGAAGGTCATCTATGATTGGCAGTTAGTTTATGAGGGGAAGTCAGGTTTCATTATTTTCTTAAGTTTGGAATTTGATATCTTACCCGTTATAGGTTGATCCAAGTCCCAGGTGCTCAGAATTTATTGGCCTTGTGGGTTAGTCCTCGGATAGCATTGGGTGAGATTCGATTTCCAAAAATTTGAGGCGTAAGTGGCTGCCGTAGGCCTGTTTGGTAAACTTTTGTATGTTTTGTTTTCTTGTGTTGACGGCTGTTCTGAACCCCAAATTGTGTTGTGTTTTTGAACATAAGTTCGGGGGAGGGTTTAGGACCTTTTCACAGAGTCAATTCCGAGATTTCCATAACCAGTCCCACATTCTCTGATTTTGACATTGAAATTGGTCCATCTCTAATTTTGAAGTTTTTAGTGTCTAAACAATCGTCCTTATGCTGTGATTCTATTTTGGATAGCATGACAGCAGTCTGAGGCCATTCGAAAGCGAAAAGCTCCGGCGGAGTGATTTGGAGCGCGCGCGATCAACCTTCTAGTAGGTTACGGTTCCCTTCTTTTTAGATTGAGCTCGATTGTGTGAATGCATGCTGATTTGTGTGAATCTAGGGTGGGGTTCTAGTATTTCTTCTCTTATTAGAAATCTTTTTTTAGGCTTGATTTTCGAGCTGTTTTGGGGGCAGTATCATGCTATCCGAGGGGAGGTTTGTGTGTTGATGCATATGGTTTATCTGGTTGGTTTTTTATTTATGTTTGAGCATGTTTCTTGCCTTAGTCTAGGTTAGACTAGTTTTTCCTTAGACCCATGCACCTGTTTGACTTTTATATGTATTTGACGTCGATTCGGATGGACTAGGTCCTTGTAGATCGAAATAGCAAACTTGGGTCTGATAGTATGAGCCTAGCTTTGGCTTTGTATTGTTGTGATTATCTGGCTTCTCTCCCCATTTCTGTGGTGCCGATGTGTCATCGGAGATGTTGTTTTTTCCTGAGATCTCAAGTGTTTCGAGATCGATTCTGTGGTGATGTGATAGGTGGTGGACGGCGATCCATATTGGTTTGGTATTTGAGATCCTCTACGGAGTTGATATGCCTCGCGCACTCGTATGGCCTAGGCAGGGCCCCCGGAGTGTTAGTTGGCGTACTCATCTAGCTAGGGCAGGGCCCCCAGAATGTTAGCTGGCTAGGAAATTTGATATGAGTTATTTGAGGTCCTCATCAGAGTCGATATGCCCCGCACACTCGTTTGGCTAGGGCAGGGCCCCCGGAGTGTTAGCTGATTCGGTGATTAGATATTAGCACCTTGGAGGAGTCGTTATGTCCCCTGGGCACTCTATTGGCTAGGGCAGAGCCCTCGGGAGTTGCTACCAGGATGGGCGGCCCGATTTGGAAGTCAGAGTTTTGACTGGGTTTGAGTTGGCTTATTATTTCGGTTGAGTTGGTTGGTAGTTTCGGTCCACAGTTGGGTTTTTCTTCACTCTCATAGATTTAGCTTTTTCGTGTACCTGTCGGGCTTATGGGGGTCCGTTCGAGTTTTGTTTGTCTATGCTTGAGTGTACCTTCTGGGTCTTATGGTGCCCAGTTAGGTTTAGTTTAGGTATTTCCTAGATTTGTTGTCGATTAGTTTGTGCTTATTTCTTTTTACCTCTGTTATTGTAGATTCTATCCTTTCAGTTTGTTTTTACCTTTCTTGCTCAGTGGGCCTATGATGCCTACTGGGTACCTATTTTATTGGTACGCATGCTACACTCTGCATCTGTTTTCGTGATGCAGGTCCGAGCACCACTTATCAGCATTAAGTTTGAGCCTGTTGTAATTTGTTATGGAAGCGAGGGTGAACACATGGCATCTTGAGATTACCTACCTCCTTCTATACCTATATTTTTGGCTTTTCTTTGCTTTGGAAACAGTCTTGTTTCAGTGGTCCACTTTTGGGATTTGTACTCATTTTGTAGTAGCTCTGTACATGTGGCTTCCAAGTTCTGGGAGGTATCTTTTGTTTGTATATAGTTGTTGGGTTAGCTTCCGCCTTTCCCTTATGTGTTCCTTTTATTTATGCTTTCGCTTAATTGAGGCTAGTTTCAACCCTCAGTCCCATTACTGTCAAGTTCTGGGACAGGGTTTGGCTTTCCTATTGGCGGGTTGGTAGGCGTCATTATAACTCAAGAAATCAGGTCGTGACAAGTTGGTATCAGAGCCACGTTTGTCGGTCTCACTTGTACAAAGCTAGCATCTAATAGAGTCCTGCGGATTAGCACAGAGACGTCTGTGGCTTATATTTGAGAGGCTATAGGATGTTCTTAGGGGGTTTTCCTTTTTTGTATCATTTTCATGCATTGTTGTGCGTTTGGTTTCTTGAAATCTTATTTGTTTCACTCTATCACAAGATGGCTCACACACGCGGTAGAGCGACTGGAGGTGATACACTCAAGCCTGCAGATAGATCCCCAGCTATGGGTAGAGGCTGACTCCAAGGTCGAGCTAGGGCTACGACACCATCCCGAGCGAGAGTGAGGACTCCAGAGCCTAAGACAGAGCCTCAGTTTGATCATCTTTCTCCTTAGTCGGTGGGGTCGGGACCAGCACAGCCACCGCCCGCACCAGCTGTCACCCCTTACCTTCGGGCTATGCTTGCGCATATTTTTGCAGCAATAGGGGTTATGCAGCAGCATGCCCCAGCACCAGTTCAAAATCCAGTGCCAGCACCGCAGGGTCAACCTGCCCCAGTGGCTCTAGAGATCTAGCAGCAGGGTCAGCCTGCAGTAGTGGCCCCAGAGGTTCAGCAGCTGCCAGCACCGGCCACCATTCAGCCGGATGCCTTAGATGGGGTCATTCCATTGCGAGAGCAGAAGATGCTCGGGGTGTTTCTACGAATGTCACTACCGAGGTTTTCTGGGGCTATCAGTGAGGACACCCATGAGTTTATTACCTCTTACCGAGAGCAACTGCATACTCTAGGGTTAGTGGAGTGAGAGGAGATGACTTCACTGCTTATCAGTTGGATGGACCGGCCAGAGAGTGGTGGCGCTCGTTTATGGAGACCAAGCCAGCTGGGTCAACGCTAGTGATGTGGACAGAGTTTTTGGAGGCTTTCCTGGCTCTGTTTTCGCGGAGTGTCAGAGATCGTATTTGTGATGAGTTCTTGAGGTTGGAACAGGGCTCTATGACGGTATCTGAGTACGAGGCTAGATTTTATGAGTTATCCCGTCATGCCACTATGATCTTGCCCACATAGGAGGAGAGAGTCTGATACTTTGTTAGAGGCTTGAGGTTGCAGCTGCGTATTGAGTCGCAGTCTATGGTTTTAGTGGGCCGCTCTTTTCTAGATTTTGTGGACCATGCCTGCACGCTCGAGCAGCTCCATCACGAGGCACAAGGGGGCAGTGACAAGTAGGCAAGCAGGATGATAGCTTCAGTGGGTCCCGTTCTTGGCCTAGAGATACTCGGGATCTGTTCCATCAGAGGTTCTATCCGAGTCAGCTCGGTTGCCCATTTTAGGCCTTGTTTCAGACTACGGAGGGTGACCAGCACTGCCGGGGTGGTTATAGTGCCGGTCCGAGTCAGGGCCGAGGTGGTATTCAGACGGGTTCCTCAGGTTAGGGTGGCCGACCTCCATTTGTAAGCAGGTCATCTCAGGGTTGCTTTACATACGGAGGGCTTGATCCTCGGTGTAGGGAGTTTCCTATCTCCAAACCAGTCTTACTAGTCCCTTAGGTAGCGAGACCAGTATCAGCAGCAGCACCTCCAACTAGGAGAGGAGGATAGTATCAAGGTGGTCGGGGAGGTCCTCGAGTAGGCAGGACAGGTGGCAGGGTGGATGCACCAGGTAGAGGTGCCAAGGGCCATTTCTATGCAGCTCCAGCCAGAGTAGAGGCTGAGGCGTCAGATGATGTGATTACAGGTACGGTTCTCTTATGCCTTCAGTCTGCTTCAACTTTATTTGATCATGGTTCTACATATTTATATGTGTCTGCATATTATGCTCCTCGGTTAGGGGTGAATCCAGATCCCTTAGAGGTACCGTTGCGTGTGTGGACCCCTTTGGGTGATTCTTTAGTAGTGGATCAGGATTGTAGATCCTGTGTAGTGACTATTCTGGGGCAGGACACTCGGGATGATCTTATTGTGCTTAGTACGTGGATTTCGATTTGATTTTGGGCATGCATTAGCTATCCCCTCACCGAGCGATCTTGTATTGCTAGGCCAAGACCGTTACTTTAGCTATGCCTGGTATTCCGCCAGTGATGTGGCAGGGTTCATGTAGTCGCACACCAGTTGGGGAGATTTCTTGTATTCAGGCCCGAAGGCTAGTGGCTAGCGGATGTTTGGCTTATTTGGCATATGTTAGAGATGTTAGTAGGGAGGACCCTACCATTGACTCCGTGCCTATAGTCTGAGAGTATGCAGATGTGTTTTCTACCGACCTTCCTTCCTACCCCCAGAGCGAGATATTGATTTTACCAATAATTTGGAGCTGAGTACTCATCCTATTTCCATCCCACCGCACCGTATGGTCCCCATAGAGCTCAAGGAGCTCAGTGTTCAGCTTTAGGATCTCTTGGGTAAGGGGTTCATTCAGCCTAGTGTATCGCCTTGGGTGCTCTAGTCCTATTTTTAAAGAAGAAAGATGGTACGATGCGGATGTGCATTGATTACAGGCAATTGAATAAGGTGACGGTTAATAACTGTTACCCCATGCCTCATATTGATGATATGTTCGACCAGCTTCAGGGTGTCGCAGTGTTTTCTAAGATTGACTTGAGATTCGGCTACCATCAGCTAAGGTTTAGGGCAGCAGACATCCCTAAGACAATATTTAGGACTTTTTATGGCCATTTTGAGTCCCTAGTGATGTCTTTCGGGTTGACAAATGCCCCTGCCGCTTTAAAGTCTTGATGACTCGTGTATTCAGGTCGTATCTTGACTCCTTTGTCATAGTCTTCATTGATTGTATCTAGGTATACTCGTTGAGCCATAGTGAGCATGAGCAGTATTTGAGGATAGTGCTCCAGACTTTGAGAGACCACCGGCTTTATGCAAAGTTCTCAAAGTGCGAGTTCTGGCTTGAGTTCGTAACATTCTTGGGGCACGTGGTGTCCAAGGATAGCACTATGGTGGATCCAGTGAAGATTGAGGTTATCCGTGATTGGGCTAGGCCCACCTCTGTGACTGAGATTCGGAGCTTTGTTGGATTTGAAGGGTACTACAGGCCTTTTGTTGAGGGTTTTTCTTCTATAACGGCACCTTTGACTCATTTGACTCACCTAGATATTCCCTTTGTGTGGTCGGAGGAGTGTGAGAGGAGCTTTCTGAGGCTTAAGGAGTTGCTTACCACTGCTCCTATATTGACTCTTCCAATTGAGGGCGAGGGCTTCATGGTTTATTGTGATGCATCCGGTGTTAGTTTGGGTTATATCTTATGCATCGAGGCAGCTTAACCTCCATGAGCGCAACTACCCCACTCATGACTTCGAGTTGGTGGCAGTAGTTTTCGCGCTTAAGATCGAGAGGCATTACCTTTATGGACTTTATTGTGAGATCTACACTTATCACAGAAGCCTTTAATATATTATGACCCAGAGGGATCTTAATTCGAGGCAGCGCCATTAGATTGAGCTCCTAAAGAACTATGACCTCTCTATTCTCTACCATCCGGGCAAGGCGAATGTGGTAGCGGACGCCTTGAGCCAAAAGGCAGTGAGTATGGGTAGTGCAGCCTTTCTTTCTGTTTTGGAGCGACCCTTGGCTTTGGACATTCAGTCCCTGTCCAATCAGATGATCAGGCTTGATGTTTCAAAGTCCAGTCGGGTGTTAGCATATACGGGAGTTCAGTCATCTCTGTTAGATCAGATCTATGGTCGTCAGTTTGAGGATGAGTCATTGGTGGAACTCAGAGATAGAGTATTTGTAATAAGCCTCTAGGTCATTTCTGTATGGATGCATTCTTTCTGTCGTTTAGAGCGTTCCTGTAGCGACCCCAAGTCATTTATTACTTGCTAGCACTGATTGTTCGGTCGCTTGGTCGTTCGTTTGGTTTTTATGCCTGTTTTTCTGTTTTGGAGCTTTTGAACCTTGAAAAGTTGATTTCGGTCATAACTTAAGGTAAACGACCTCAAATGGGAATTTTGACGGTTCCATCAGCTCCGAAGCAGCCAAATAAGGATAGGAGCATGGTTTGCCCAGTGCCGGGGTTTTCGGTGTGATTTTGGGGCCAGTTAGCTCTTTTGCCTTCGATATTTGGCTTAAGGTTGACTTTAGTCAACACTCTTTGTAAATGTGCTCGGATAGAAATTTCGTCAACGCGGTTAGTTTTGAAATACCAACTTTGGTCTAGAATGACCCTTCGAGAACTTCCGGGAACTTTCGATCAAAATTCGAGCCCTTCGGTAGAAATTGGCTAAAATGGCTTAATGGGTGTGGGACCCACTTTTTGTTTAAATGACCTCTTAGGGAAATTTTGACTGCGCCATTGAGTTAGGAACGTCAAATTCGAGGGGGTAGCATATTTCGTTTGCGTGCACGGGGTTTCGAACGAATTCCGGACACCCCGTCAGAGTTTGGAGTTGCCAAAACTCAGCTGTTGCAGCTGACTTCAGTGCAAACATCCCATCTCTCTACGTTCGCAGGATAGGCTCCACGTTCACGGAGGAGAGAGGGAGTGTTCAGGGGCTAGTGGCCGCGTTCGCGGAAGTCTGGAGTCTTGTGCACCGAGTTCGCGATGGCCTGTGTGATCGGGGGTGCTTGTTCTCCACTTTCGCGGACCTAGGGCCATGTTTGTGAATGTCTGTGAGTTGGTGGTGATCTTGCACTCCGCGTTCGCGAGCCTGGGGCCGCGTTCGCGGAGCTTCGAAGGGTTACTCTCCGCGTTCGCGGAGAGGAGCGTGGATTAGTGGTTATAAATAGGAGGTCGAGGCTCATTTGGTTATAACCTTTGAAAAATCATATCTCCCTCCTTGATTGTTGGTTTCTGGTGATTCGAACTCCCAGGCATGTAGAATCTCATTGGGCTCGTGGGTGTTTGATTGGTTATCGTTGGGTGCTCCTCGATTGTCATAAATTCGAGGCGTAAGTTGCT
This sequence comes from Solanum appendiculatum, assembly GCA_018342035.1. Lineage (NCBI taxonomy): Eukaryota > Viridiplantae > Streptophyta > Magnoliopsida > Solanales > Solanaceae > Solanum > Solanum appendiculatum. The sequence continues at coordinate 107,556 of JAGDQO010000042.1, read as the reverse complement.
TCTTGGCCCTGTTTTGATGAAAAGTTTTGTAATTTTTATTGTTGGTTGTTGGAGCTGATCCGAGCTTCGATTAGCATACGTTTTGGAATATAGGTTTGGGGGAGGATTTAAGACCTTTTCACGTAGTCAATTTCGGAAAATCCAAAGCGAGTCCCACATTCCCAATTTTTACTCCGAAATTGGTCTTTCTCCAATTTTATTGATTTTAGTGTCTAAACGAACGTATTGACGATGTGACTCTATTTTTGATAGCGTGGCAGCAGTGTGAGGCTGTTAGGAAGGGGAAATCTCCAGTTGAATGACTTGTATCGCGCGTGATCGGCTTTTTTGGTAGGTTACGACTTCCCTTTCTTTGTAAATTGAGCATGATTGTGTAGATGCTTGTAGACTTGTATGAATTTGAGGTTTGGTAGCTAGTATTGTTCTTCCTCTTCTCCAATTTCTTAGTTTTGATCCGATTGTTGGGATGTTCGGGCTAGTATCATGCTGTAGGTTTGATTGTTGGCTTGGATTGTTGGGATTTGTGTTGTGAATTACTTATTGGGGTGGTTATCTGTTGTTGCATGCGTGGGTTTGGGATATTTATTGTTGTTGTGTTGATTGCTTATGTTTTCGGCCTTAGATTAGGGCAGGGTAGTATTGCCTTAGCCCCATGTACCTGATTGACCTGAGTATGTATCCGACGTCGATTCGGAAGGACTAGATCCTTGTAGAATGGCATAGCAAACTTGGGTCTGATAGATGAGCCTAAGTTTAGGCGTTTCCGCGGTTTCAAATGCGTTGTTTCTCCTTTCCCTCGATCTCTTCGTAGTCGGATTAATTGCTTGGAGATCTTGTTGTTGTGCCGATTGTCGGTTGGAGTATGCTAGGCTGGAAGCCTCGGTTAGTACTCTTATGAGGGCAGCGACTTGTGGACTTAGCTGGCGTGTAGTGGTTCATGATGATGGCTATTCGATTCATGTTCGTTGGTTCCTTATCTAGATTTAGGATTAGAGGCTCCAGTACGCAACTGAGGTCTTCCGGTTAGCTTTCGATATTTCCAGCTCCAAGCTGACAGGGCTAGTCTGTTAGTTTTGGGCCCGCAGCTGACGTTACATGATTGCAGCTAGTTATTTCCAGTGCGAGGTTGTGCTTGTAGGCTACAAGTCGCAGCTATGCAGCTGACGTTTCCCGATTGGAGTTGGTATTTTCAGCGCTAGGCTGACGAGGGTAGTTTGTTAGTTTTGGGCCCTCAGCTGATGTTACGCGATTGCAGCTAGTTATTTCCAGCGCGAGGCCTTGCTCATAGGCTACTAGTCCAGCTATGCAGCTGACGTTTCCCGGATGGAGCCGGTATTTCCAGCGTTGACCTGTTGAGCGTAGGTTGTAACCTTGCGATGCTTTGGATGCTCGATTGGTTAATGTTTGCATATTCTTATCATTTCTTGAGATTTTGTGACTTCCATGCACATGGTTGAGGACTGAGCTAGGGTCTGCTATTGTTCCAGTACGAGGCTAAGGTTACGCGGGAGGGACCCGGGATCGCCAGCTCGTGACTGATGATTTGGGCTGGGCCCGCTATTGATGATTGAGCTGGGCTCTGATATTGTTCTAGTACGAGGCTGAAGTTATGTGGGTGGGACCCGGTATTGCCGGCTCGTGACTAATTATTTGTGCTAGGCGCATGTGTTGATGACTGAGCTGGGCTTTGATATTGTTCCAGTACTAGGCTGAGGCTACGCGGGTGGGACTCGGTATTGCCGGCTCGTGACTGATAATTGGGTTGGACCCAAGTGATGACTTCAGCGTCTGGGACCCTTGGTTTGAGACTTCTGGAGTTTGTGCTCTTTCATTTCTGTAGATTTGCACTTCTGTGTACCTGTCAGGCTTATGAGGGTACGTTTGGGTTTTATTTAAACTTGTGCACGAGTGTGCCCAGCGGGTCTTATAGGGGGCTCAGCTGGGTTTAGTTTAGAATTGTTTATTCTTAGCTTCGTTTTCCGTTCTTTGCTTCCATTTTCCATAGACCTCTGTTGCAGTTAATTTTAAACCTCCCTAATACTATATAAAGCCTTCCAATCCTAAAAGCAACCCTTCTCAATCACTTTACAAGATTTCCCCAAATTCTCGTCTCAAATATTTCTCTCTCTAAGAAATTCTCTCAACTCTCTAGGAAGAAGAAGAGCTTGAATTCTCCATTGAAGGTCATCAATTTCCATTGATTTCTTGTGGATATGATAGTATTCACCATTTGTAGCCCTTTCCTTCAATGGGTCCTCACTTTCTTCAAGGTTTTTAAGGTTCAATCTCACCCAATTGAATTAGGATTTTGATCAATTCTTATGGGCTCTTCAATTATGTTTTCAATTGTTGATTCTATGATTCCTAGTGCACGATCTAGTGTGATAAAGTAATTCAGTGCACGACTTAGCGTGAATTACATTATTTGATGTAAAGAATGCATGAATCCCCATGAACCCATGCTATCTCTCCCCAATTTCCTAATTTATGCTTTGATTGTTGGGTTGAGCAATGAATTGAGTAATTTTATGAAATATCTATGAATATATGTGTGAATTATAAATTGAATTGAGGATGACTTTATGAAATTAGGTATATTCAAGACAAAAGCATGACTTTCCTTTATTATTTGACTTCCTTCAAATATGGTCAAATTGCGTTGTTTATGGTCTTTTAAGCATGAGTTTGCATTGAATTGCATTATTTGAGTTAAACTACCACGTACCCATACGAACTCGATGATCTATGAATTATGAGCATGATGAACTATGTAAAGATGAAGCTTATGAACTTATGCATGTCTCATATGAAGTTAATGATGATTTATGGGTGCTTTGAGATTGAAGCATTAAATATTATGATATGTTGATGTGTGCTTGGATTGTGAAAGGATTTTCTCAACTAAGGAGAACAGGGAGTTATTCAAATGAAAGGAACAAGAGGAGATCCCTCATGTTTCCCCCTTCCCATGATAGCCAAGAGGAGATCCCTCATGTCTATCCATGACAAGACAAGAGGAGATCCCTCATGTCTTCTATGGAGATATTCTAATGAAGGGACAAGAGGAAATCCCTCATGTCTACCCATAATAAGGTAGGGAAGATCCCCCATGCCTTCTGATGATATAATAAGATTATGACTATGATTAATCCGTGGGAACTATGCTTAGCACCGAGTGGACAAGAGGAGATCCCTTATGCCCCATAACCTATGTGCCCCCATAGGATGTCTTGAATAGACCTTTTATTAGGTAGTGGATCCAAGTAAGCTAGAAGTTAGGGTCCTATGTTTGCAAGTAGGATGGCTCTTCCGATGTAGGGAGTATGTCGGATTCCATGTTGATAGCTCACATGGTCTTATATGTCGGTTAAGGCTTTTCCCCCAACTAACGAGCACAAGTGTTGCTGTGATGACTTTAAGTAAAATAAAGAAAGATGATTTAGCTTGCTTTGGCCATGGTTTATATTACATACTCTTGCCAACATTAACTTCTTTGGTGTAGGACTTGGCGACTCACCATCCACTCGTGGTTAGAGCTTAGTAGAAGATTTGATAGAATACATGGTGAGTCCACATCCATCCGAGGACATAGCCTAGTTTTTCTTATTTTCATGTACTTCTTTTCATTTCAGATTATATTGGGTTACGTCCCAAACTTTACTTCTTTATGTTAGATTGAATTTGAGACAATTAGAAGTAGACTTCCGCTATTTCTTATGAAAGCCTTGATATGAAATTCTCTTCTGAACCTTAATCTGTATTATCTTGTATGTATGTATTCTAAGTGGCTTGTATGAGGCCTCTCGGGGTCTTGTACACCATGTCACGTCTAGGGGTTACCTTGGGTCATGACAAACTTTGTATTCACAGCACAAAGTTTTAGAAAGATCTTAGGATGTCTCAGTAGCCATGTCGAATAGAGCTTTATTTATGAGTATGAAGCGCGCCACATTTATGAATTAGAGGCTATAAGATTTTTAGGAAACCCCACTTCTTTCATTATTCTTAAGTTGTGCGATAGAGTGTAACTTCATTGGTCTTTCTCTCCTAATCCTTATCCTATGCGTTTCAGAATATGGCTACTCGAAGAGCTTACGCTAGAAGGAATGAGGGACAGAATTTGGATCAACAAGCTCCTCAAGTTTCGGCCGACCCTTTGGCCGAACAAGTGACTAATGCGGAGTTTAGGGCTTCCTTTTAAGTTTTTTCCTCAAGCCGTGGCGGATCAAGCAAACAGAGAGGTTGTGGCTCCCGTGAACCCAAATGTGGGTACGGCAGCATCAAGGGTGAGGGACTTCACTAGAATGAACCCTCTGGAATTCTATGGTTCTAAGGATGAAAAATATCCTCAAGAGTTAATTGATGAAGTGTACAAGGTGTTGATTATCATGCGTGTGACGCCGGAAGAAAAGGTGGAGTTGGCTGCTTATCAACTTAAGGGTGTTGCCCAAATTTGGTTCAACCAATGGAAGAGTGAGAGGGCGGTTAATGAGGGTCCTCTTGATTGAGAGAAATTCAAGGTCGCCTTCCTTGATAGGTTCTTTCCACTTGAGATAAGGGAGGCGAAGATACTCGAGTTCATTAACGTTCGACAAGGGAACATGAGTGTGAAAGAGTATGCTTTGAAGTTCACACAATTGTCTCGATATGCTCTTCTATAGTTGCCGATCCTAGGGCAAGAATGAGTAAGTTTATCTGGGGAGTGTCCAAAATGTTGGTTAAAGAGTGTCGCACCGCTATGCTTGTTCATGATATAGATATTTCTCATCTCATGGTGTATGCTCAACAGATAGAGGAAGAAAAGCTCAAGGAAAGGTCTAGAGAGACTAAGAGGGCTAGGACCGGTGATGGTAACTTTACACATTCAAGGTTTGATGGACATGATCATTTTAAGTCTCGACAAAGATTTTCCGGTCAAGATTCCTCCAATGATCCACCTAGGTACAACAAATATAGGGTGTCTGACCCTAAGCCTCAAAGAGGAAATGGTGGTGGTTCTTCATTGACTACTTGTGCTAAGTGTGGAGGGAAGCATGAGGGATATTGCCTAGCCGGTTCCAATGCATGCTTTGGTTGTGGCAAAATGGGCCACAAGATAAAGGATTGTCCCTTAGTGGTTAGGAAGAAGGGAGATAATCCTCGATGGACTCAACCTCAAAATTCACCGGGTTCAAGTGCTCAAAAGCAAAACCGATTCTATGTGCTTCAAGCTAGTCATGAGCAAGAGGGTTCCCCGGATGTGGAAATTGGTAAGTTATGATCCTTTAGTTTATGGTTATGCATTGATTAATGTTGGGTGTTTGGTTGGTTATGATAAGACTCCATGTGCGGTTAGTGTGTTCAAGGTCGACTTTGAAATCCTTGTGGAAACTTCTTAGGTGTTTACTTGTAGCAATGGTTCCATGATTGTTAAGGTTTTGGAACTATGTTTTGATTGAGGAAGATGGATTCGGAAGGATTAGAGAGGTTTGCTCCCAAGGGGGAGATAGTGTGTTTCTTGATTGGCAAGTGTGGGGATTTATTAAGTTGACGGAATGAGTTCCTTCTTATGGTTTTCTATATGAGAGGTCGGAGGCGATATGATGTCTTAGTATCCCTATATTTTCCTTCTTTAGCCCCTCATGGTTCACTCTTAAGGATTCTTGTGTCTTAATCATACCCATGTTTCCTTATGCATTCATGCTAATGAAATTTTGATTTTTTTTTAAGACATGACTTAGTATGATTGATTTATCTATGATAATGTGCATTGAGTATGAGTTGCATAGAGACATCTGAAATAATGTGTTTAACATGCTTTAGCTTGGAGTTGATATTTTCTCCTCGGATATGTGCATTTATGTGATTGCATGCTAGGTTGGATTGTTAGTCCATGTTCGTTACCCTACTCATGATGTCTTGATTCTCATTCGAGGACGAATTTTCCCAAGGGGGAGATAATGTATCACCCCGGATTCAAAAAGGAAAAAAAATTCAATTTTTTGGAATTTTAGTGACCTACCAACCATTGGTGGACTTACCAACAGTAGGTCAAGGGGCTTATGGTCATTGGCAGGCTGCATAAGAGGAAGGGGATAAAAAATATTCTAAGATGTGACCTACTACTTCGAGTTACCTTTAGTCGTTTGACCTACTGGCCGTAGGTCTAGAGGTGGGGAGGTCATGGATGCTTCTATTTTGGGGGAATATTTAATTTAATTTTTGGGGTAAGGAAGGACTGACCTACGGTTGGTCACCTACGGGCCGTAGGTCTACCTACCAACCGTAGATCAGGATCGTTGGTTGGGCTGTTGGAAAATTTTAATGAGGGTCCGTTTGGTCTTTTCACCTAATTACTTATCTAAGTCGGTTTTAACCCTCCCTAATACTATATAAAGCCTTCCAATCCTAAAAGCTACCCTTCTCAATCACTTTACAAGATTTCGCCAAATTATCCTCTTAAATATTTCTCTCTCTAAGAAATTCTCTCAACTCTCAAGGAAGAAGAAGAGCTTGAATTCTCCATTGAAGGTCATCAATTTAGATTGATTTCTTGTGGGCTTTGTTGAGGTATGATAGTATTCACCAGTTAGAGCCCTTTCCTCCAATGGGTCCTCCCTTTTTTCAAAGTTTTAAAGGTTCAATCTCACCCAATTGAATTAGGGTTTTGATCAATTCTTATGGGTTCTTCAATTATGTTTTCAATTGTTTATTCTATGATTCCTAGTGCACAATCTAGCGTGATAAAGTAATTTAGTGTACGACTTAACGTGAATTACATGATTTGATGTAAAGATTGCATGAATCCCCATGAACCCATTCTATTTCTCCCCAGTTTCCTAATATATGCTTTGATTGTTGGGTTGAGCTATGAATTGAGTAATTTTATGAAATATCTATGAATCTATGCATGAATTATAAATTGAATTGAGGATGACTTTATGAAATTAGGTATATTCAAGACAAAAGCATGATTTTCCTTTATTATGTGAGTTCCTTCAAATATGGTCAAATTGCATTGTTTTTGGTCTTTTAAGCATGAGTTTGCATTGAATTGCATGATTTGAGTTGAACTACCATGTATTCATACGAACTCTATGATCTATGAATTATGAGCATGATGAACTATGTAAAGATGAAGCTTATGAACTTATGCATGTCTCATATGAAGTTAATGGTGATTTAAAGGTGCTCTGTGATTGAAGCATTAAAGATTATGATATGTTAATGTATGCTTGAATTGTGAAAAGATTTTCTCAACTAATGAGAATAGGGAGTTATTCAAATAAAAGGAACAAGAGGAGATCCCTCATGTTTCCCCCTTCCCATGATATCCACGAGGAGATCCCTCATGTCTATCCATGACAAGACAAGAGGAGATCCCTCATGTCTTCTATGGAGCTATTCTAATGAAGGGACAAGAGGAGATCCCTCATGTCTACCCATAATAAGGTAGGGGAGATCCCCCATGCCATCTGATGATATGATAAGATTATGACTGATTAATCCGTGGGAACTATGCTTAGCACCGAATGGACTAGAGGAGATCCCTCATGACGCATTACCTATGTGCCCCCATAGGATGTCTTGAATAGACCTTTTATTAGCTAGTGGATCCATGTAAGCTAGAAGTTAGGGTCCTACCTTGGCAAGTAGGATGGCTCTTCCAATGTAGGGAGTATGTCGGATTCCATGTTGATAGCTCGCATAGTCTTATATGTCAATTAAGGCTTTTCCCACAACTAACGAGCACAAGTGTTGCTATGATGACTTTAAGTAAAATAAAGAAATATGATTTAGCTTTCTTGGGCCATGGTTTATGTTTCATGCTTCTTATGTTTTATCATTCTTTTAGCCTAGGCATTGCATGTCTCGATTATGTCACATTCTATCATGATTTATATTGTGTATGTGAGTTGCTATCATACTTAGTACTTAATTGTGCTAACACATACTCTTGCCTACATTAACTTCTTTTGTGTAGGACTTGGCGATTCACCATCCACTCGTGGCTAGATCTTAGTAGAAGATTTGATAGAAGACTTGGTGAGTCCTCATCCATCCGAGGACATATCCTAGTTATTCTTATTTTCATGTATTTATTTTCATTTCGGATTGTATTGGGTTATGTTCTAAACTTTGCTTCTTTATGTTAGATTGGGTTTGAGACAATGAGATGTAGACTTCTACTATTTCTTATGAAAGTTTTGATATGAAATTCTCTTTTGAACCTTGATCTGTATTATCTTGTATGTATGTATGCTAAGTCGATTGTATGAAGCCTCTCGGGGTCTTGTACGCCATGTCACGTCTAGGGGGTACCTTGGGTCGTGACAAACTTGGCATTCAGAGCACAAGGTTTTAGAAAGATCCTAGGATGTCTCATTAGTCGTGTCGAGTAGAATCTTGTTCATGAGTGTGAAGCGCACCACATTTATGAATGAGAGGCTACAAGATGTTTAGGAAACCCCACTTCTTTCATTATTCTTAAGTAGTGTGATAGAGTGTAACTTCATAGGTCCTTCTCTTCTAATCCCTATACTATGCGTTTCAGGATATGGCTACTCGAAGAGCTTATGCTTGAAGGAATGAGGGAAATAATGTGGATCAACAAGCTCCTCAAGTTCCGGCCAACCCTTTGGCCGAACAAGTGACTAATACGGAGTTTAGGGCTGCCTTTCAAGTTTTTGCTCAAGCCGTGACGGCTCAAGCAAACAGAGAGATTGTGGCTCCCGTGAACCCAAATGTGAGTACGGCGGCATCAAAGGTGAGGAACTTCACTAGAATGAACCCTTCGGAATTCCATGGTTCTAAGGTTGAGGAAGATCCTCTTGATTTCATTGATGAAGTGTACAAGGTGTTGATGATCATAGGTGTGACGCCGGAAGAAAAGGGGGAGTTGGCCGCTTATCAACTCAAGGGTGTTGCCCAAATTTGGTTTAACCAATGGAAGAGTTAGAGGGCGGTTAATGAGGGTCCTTTTGATTGGGAGAAATTCAAGGTCACCTTCCTAGAAAGGTTCTTTCCACTTGAGATGAGGGAGGCGAAGGCACCCGAGTTCATTAAACTTCAACAAGGGAACATGAGTGTGAAAGAGTATGCTTTGAAATTCACACAATTGTCTGGATATGCTTCTTCTATACTTGCCGATCCTAGGGCAAGAATGAGTAAGTTTGTCTCGGGAGAGTCCAAAATGTTGGTTAAAGAGTGCCGCACCGCTATGCTTGTTAATGATATGGATATTTCTCATCTCATGGTGTATGCTCAAAAGATAGAGGAAGAAAAGCTCAAGGAAAGGTCTAGAGAGACTAAGAGGGCTAGGACCGGTGATGGTAACTTTTCACATTCAAGGTTCGATGGACATGATCATTTTAAGTCTCCACAAAGATTTTTCGGTCAAAATTCCTCCAATGATCCACCAAGGTTCAACAAAGATAGGGTGTCTAACCCTAAGTTGTGAAGCATGAGAGCAATTGTCTAGCCGGTTCCAATGCATGCTTTGGTTGTGGAAAAATGGGCCACAAGATAAGGGATTGTCCCTTAGTGAATAGGAAGGAGGGAGATAATCCTCGATGGACTCAACCTCAAAATTCGTCGGGTTCAAGTGCTCAAAATCAAAACCAATTCTATGCGCTTCGAGCTAGTTATGTGCAAGAGAGTTCCCCGGATGTGGAAATTGGTAAGTTATGATTCTTTTGCTTGTGCTTATACATTGATTAATGTTGGCTGTTTGGTTGGCTATGATAAGACTCCATGTGTGGTTAATGTGTTCAAGGTCGACTTTGAAATCCTTGGGGAAACTTCTTAGGTGTTTACTTGTAGCAATGGTTCCGTGATTGTTAAGGTTTTGGTACTATGTTTTGATTGAGGAAGAGTGATTCGGAAGGATTCGAGAGGTTTGCTCCTAAGGGGGAGATAGTGTTTTCCTTGATTGGCAAGTGTGGAGACTAATTAAGTTGCCGAAATGAGTTCCTTGTTATGGTTTTCTATATGAGAGGTCGGAGGTGATGTGATGTCTTAGTATCCTATCTTTTCCTTCTTCAGCCCCTCATGGTTCACTCTTAAGGATTCTTGTGTCTTAATCATTCCGATGTTTCCTTATGCATTCATGCTCATGAAAATTTGATTTTTTTTAAGACATGACTTAGTATGATTGATTTACCTATGCTTATGAACATTGAGTATGAGTTGCCTAGAGACATCATGAAATAATGTGTTGAACATGCTTTAGCTTGGAGTTGATATTTCCTCCTCGGATATGTGCATTTATGTGATTGCATGCTAGGTTGGGTTGTTAGTCCGTGTTCATTACCCTTCTCATGATGTCTTTATTCTCATTTGAGGACGAATGTTACCAAGGGGAATATAATGTAACATCCCAAATTCAAAAAGGCAAAAAATTTCAATTTTTGGTAACTTTGGTGACCTACCACTTGACCTACCAACTGTTGGTGGACTTACCAATAGTAGGTCAAGGGGCTTAGGGTCGTTGGTAGGCAGCCCAGGAGGAAGGGGATGAAAAATATTCTAAGCAGTGACCTACTAGCTCGACTTACCTTAAGTCGTTTGACCTACTGGTCGTAGATCTAGAGGGGGGTGGTCGTGGATGCTATTATTTTGGGGGAGTATTTAGTTTAATTTTTTGGCTAAGGCAGTACCTACAGTTGGTCACCTACAGGCTGTAGGTCGACCAACAAACCATTGGTCAAGGTCGTTGGTTAGGCTGTTGGAAAATTTTAATGAGGGGTCGTTTGGTCTTTTCACCAAATTACTTATCTAAGTCGGTTTTAACCCTCCCTAATACTATATAAAGCCTTTCAATCCTAAAAGCTACCCTTCTCAATCATTTTACAAGATTTTTCCAAATTCTCCTCTCAAATATTTATCTCTCTAAAAATTCTCTCAACTCACAAGGAAGAAGAAGAGCTTGAATTCTCCATTGAAGGTCATCAATTTCCATTGATTTCTTCTGGACTTTGTTAAGGTATGATAGTATTCATTGGAGCCCTTTCCTCCAATGGGTCCTCACTTTCTTCAAGGTTTTTAAGGTTCTATCTCACCCAATTGAATTGGGGTTTTGATCAATTCTTATGAGTTCTTCAATTATGTTCTCAATTGTTGATTCTATAATTCCTAGTGCACGAACTAGCGTGATAAAGTAATTTAGTGCACGACTTAGCGTGAATTACATGATTTGATGTAAAGATTGCATGAATCCCCATGAACCCATGCTATTTCTCCCCAATTTCCTAATCAATGCTTTGATTGTTGGGTTGAGCTATAAATTGAATAATTTTATGAAATATATATTAATCTATGCATGAATTATAAATTGAATTGAGGATGACTTTATGAAATTAGGTATATTCAAGTCAAAAGCATGATTTTCCTTTATTATGTGAGATCCTTCAAATATGGTTAAATTGCATTGTTTATGGTCTTTTAAGCATTAGATTGCATTGAATTGCATTATTTGAGTTGAACTACCATGTACCCATACGAACTCTGTGATATATGAATTATGAGAATGATGAACTATGTAAAGATGAAGCTTATGAACTTATGCATGCCTCATATGAAGTTAATGATTATTTAAGGGTGCTTTGAGATTGAAGCATTAAAGATTATGATATGTTGATGTATGCTTGGATTGTGAAAAGATTTTCTCAACTAATGAGAATAGGGAGTTATTCAAATGAAAGGAACAAGAGGAGATCCCTCATGTTTCCTCCTTTCCATGATAGCCAAGAGGAGATCCCTCATGTCTATCCATGACAAGACAAGAGGAGATCCCTCATGTCTTCTTTGGAGCTATTCTAATGAAGGGAGAAGAGGAGATCCCTCATGTCTACCCATAATAAGGTAGGGGAGATCCCCCCATGCCTTCTGATGATATGATAAGATTATGACTATGATTAATCCGTGGGAACTATGCTTAGCACCGAGTGGACAAGAGGAGATCCCTCATGTCCCATAACCTATGTGCCCCCAAAGGATGTATTGAATAGACCTTTCATTAGCTAGTGGATCCACGTAAACTAGAAGTTAGGGTCCTACCTTGGGAAGTAGGATCGCTCTTCCAATGTAGGGAGTATGTCGGATTCCATTTTGATAGCTCACATGGTCTTTTATGTCGGTTAAAGGTTTTCCCACAACTAACGAGCACAATTGTTTCTATGATTACTTTAAGTAAAATAAAGAAAGACGATTTAGCTAGCTTTGGCCTTGGTTTATGTTACATGCTTCTTATGTTTTATCATATTTTTAGCTTGGCCATTGCATGTCATGATTATGTCATATTCTAGCATGATTTATATGTTTTATGTGTGTTTCTATCATACTTAGTAGTTAATTGTGCTAACACATACTCTTGCCTACATTCACTTCTTTGGTGTAGGACTTGGCGATTCACCATCCTCTCATGGCTAGAGCTTAATATAAGCTTTGGTAGAAGACTTGGTGAGTCCTCATCCATCCGAGTACATAGCCTAGTTGTCCTTATTTTCATGTATTTCTTTTCATTTTAGATTGTATTGGGTAACGTCCCAAACTTTACCTCTCTATGTTAGATTGGCTTTGAGATAATGAGATATTACCTTCCGTTATTTCTTATGAAAGCTTTGATATGAAATTCTCTTTTGAACCTTAATCTATAGTATCTTGATAGTATGTATGCTAAGTGGCTTGTATGAGGACTCTCGGGGTCTTGTACGCCATGTCACGTCGAGAGGGTACCTTGGGTCGCGACAAACTTGGTATTCAGAGCACAAGGTTTTAGAAAGATCCTAGGATGTCTCATAAGCTGTGTCGAGTAGAGTGTTGTTCATGAGTGTGAAGCGCGCCACATTTATTAATCAGAGTCTACAAGATGTTTAGGAAATCCCACTTCTTTCATTATTCTTATGTTGCGCGATAGAGTGTAACTTCATAGGTCTTTCTCTCCTAATCCATATCCTATGCATTTCAAGATATGGCTACTCAAAGAGCTTACGCTAGAAGGAATGAGGGACAGAATGTGGATCAACAAGCACCTCAAGTTCCAGCCTATCGTTTGGCCGAACAAGTGACTAATGCGGAGTTTAGGGCTGCCTTTCAAGTTTTTGCTCAAGCCGTGACGGCTCAAGCAAACAGAGAGATTGTGGCTCCCGTGAACCCAAATGTGAGTACGGCGGCATTAAAGGTGAGGAACTTCACTAGAATGAACCCTTCGGAATTCCATGGTTCTAAGGTTGAGGAAGATCCTCTTGATTTCATTGATGAAGTGTACAAGGTGTTGATGATCATAGGTGTGACGCCGGAAGAAAAGGGGGAGTTGGCCGCTTATCAACTCAAGGGTGTTGCCCAAATTTGGTTTAACCAATGGAAGAGTTAGAGGGCGGTTAATGAGGGTCCTTTTGATTAGGAGAAATTCAAGGTCACCTTCCTAGAAAGGTTCTTTCCACTTGAGATAGGGAGGCTATGGTACTCGAGTTCATTAACCTTCGACAAGGGAACATGAGTGTGAAAGAGTATGCTTTGAAGTTCACACAATTGTCTCGATATGCTCATACAATTGTTGCCGATCCTAGGGCAAGAATGAGTAAGTTTGTCTCGGGAGTGTCCGAAATGTTGGTTAAAGTGTGCGGCACCACTATGCTTGTTAATGATATGGATATTTCTCGTCTCATTATGTATGCTCAACAGATAGAGGAAGTAAAGCTCAAGGAAAGGTCTAGAGACACTAAGTGGTCTAGGACCGGTGATGGTAACTTTTCACATTCAAGGTCCGATGGACATGATCGTTTTAAGTCTCGACAAAGATTTTCCGATCAAGATTCATACAATGATCCACCTAGGTACAACAAAGATAAGGTGTCTAACCCTAAGCCTCAAGAAGGAAATGGTGGTGGCTCTTCATTGATACTTGTGCAAAGTGTGGAGGGAAGCATGAGGGCAATTGTCTAGCCGGTTCCAATGCATGCTTTGGTTGTGGAAAAATGGGACACAAGATAAGGGATTGTCCCTTAGTGATTAGGAAGGAGGGAGATAATCGTTGAGGGACTCAACCTCAAAATTCATCAGGTTCAAGTGCTCAAAAGAAAAACCGATGCTATGCGCTTCAAGCTAGTCATGAACAAGAGGGTTCCCAAGATATGGATATTGGTAAGTTATGATCCTTTAGCTAGTGGTTATGCATTGATTAATGTTGGGTGTTTTGTTGGCTATGATAAGACTCCATGTGTGGTTAGTGTAATCTAGGACGACTTTGAAATCCTTGTGGAAACTTCTTAGGTGTTTATTTGTAGTAATGGTTCCGTGATTGTTAAGGTTTTGTTACTATGTTTTGATTGAGGATGATAGATTCGAAAGGATTAGAGAGGTTTGCTCCCAAGGGGGAGATAGTGTGTTTCTTGATTGGCAAGTGTGGGGACTAATTAAGTTGTCGGAACCTTTTTATGGTTTTCTATATAAGAGTTCGGAGGTGATGTGATGTCTTAGTATCCCTATATTTTCCTTCTTTAGCTCCTTATGGTTCACTCTTAAGGAATCTTGCGTCTTAAACATTCCCATTTTTCCTTATGCATTCCTTCTCATGAAAATTTGATTTTTTTTTAAGACATGACTTAATATGATTGATTTATCTATGAGTATGCGCTTTGAGTATGAGTTGCATAGAGTCATCATGAAATAATGTGTTGAACATGCTTTAACTTGGATTTGAAGTTTCCTCCTCGGATATGTACATTTATGTGATTGCATGCTAGGTTGGGTTGTTAGTCCATGTTCATTACCCTTCTCATGATGTCTTGATTCTCATTCGAGGAAGATTGTTCCCAAGGGGGAGATAATGTAACACCCCGGATTAAAAAAGGCGAAAAATTTCAATTTTTGGGAACTTTTGTGACCTACCACTTGACCTACCAACCGTTGTTGGACTTACCAACAGTAGGTCAAGGGGCTTAGAGTTGTTGGTAGGGAGCCTAGGAGGAAGGGGATGAAAAATATTCTAAGTAGTGACCTACTACCTCGACTTACCTTCAGTCGTTTGACCTACTAGCTGTAGGTCTAGAGGGGGGGAGGTCGTGGATGCTACTATTTTGGGGTAGTATTTAATTTAATTTTTGGGCTAAGGAAGGACTGACCTACGGTTGGTCACCTACGGGCCGTATGTCGACCTACCAACCGTAGGTCAGGTTCGTTGGTTGGGCTGTTGGAAAATTTTAATGAGCGGTCATTTGGTCTTTTCACATAATTACTTATCTAAATCGGTTTTAACCCTCCCTAATACTATATAAAGCCTTCCAATCCTAAAGCTACCCTTCTCAATCATATTACAAGATTTCCCTAAATTCTCCTCTCAAATATTTCTCTCTCTAAGAAATTCTCTCAACTCTCAAGGAAGAAGAAGAGCTTGAATTCTCCATTGAAGGTCATCAATTTCAATTGATGTCTTGTGGGCTTTGTTAAGGTACGATAGTATTCACCATTTGGAGCCCTTTCCTCCAATAGGTCCTCACTATCTTTAAGGTTTTTAAGGTTCAGTCTCACCCAATTGAATTAGGGTTTTGATCAATTCTTATGGGTTCTTCAATTATGTTTCCAATTGTTCATTCTATGATTCCTAGTGCACTATCTAGCATGATAAAGTAATTTAGTGCACGACTTAACATGAATTACATGATTTGATGTAAAGAATGCATGAATCCCCATGAACCCATGCTATTTCTCTCAAAATTCCTAATCTATGCTTTGAATGTTGGGTTGAGCTATGAATTGAGAAATTTTATGAAATATCTATGAATCTATGCATGAATTATAAATTGAATTGAGGATGACTTTATGATATTAGGTATATTCAAGTCAAAAGCATGATTTTCCTTTACTATGTGAGTT
Organism: Solanum appendiculatum; assembly: GCA_018342035.1. Classification (NCBI taxonomy): domain Eukaryota; kingdom Viridiplantae; phylum Streptophyta; class Magnoliopsida; order Solanales; family Solanaceae; genus Solanum; species Solanum appendiculatum. Next base: position 91,704 of record JAGDQO010000042.1, on the reverse strand, counting down.
CCTTCAAATATGGTTAAATTGCATTGTTTATGGTCTTTTAAGCATTAGCTTGCATTGAATTGCATTATTTGAGTTGAACTACCATGTACCCATAGGAACTCTGTGATCTATGAATTATGAGCATGATGAACTGTGTAAAGATGAAGCTTATGAACTTAAGCTTGTCTCATATAAAGTTAATGATGATTTAAGGGTGCTTTGAGATTGAAGCATTAAATATTATGATATGTAGATGTATGCTTGGATTGTGAAAGGATTTTCTCAACTAAGGAGAATAGGGAGTTATTCAAATGAAAGGAACAAGAAGAGATCCCTCAAGTTTCCCCCTTCCCATGATAGCCAAGAGGAGATCCCTCATGTCTATCCATGACAAGACAAGAGGAGATTCCTCATGTCTTCTATGGAGCTATTCTAATGAAGGGACAAAAGGAGATCCCTCATGTCTACCCATAATAAGGTAAGGGAGATCCCCCCATGCCTTCTGATGATATGATAAGACTATGACTATGATTAATCCGTGGGAACTATGCTTAGCACCGAGTGGACAAGAGGAGATCCCTCATGTCCCATAACCTATGTGCCCCCAAAGGATGTCTTGAATAGACCTTTTATTAGCTAGTGGATCCACGTAAGCTAGAAGTTAGGGTCCTACCTTGGCAAGTAGGATGGCTCTTCCAATGTAGGGAGTATGTCGGATTCCATGTTAATAGCTCACATGGTCTTATATGTCGGTTAAGGGTTTTCCCACAACTAACGAGCACAAGTGTTTCTGTGATGACTTTAAGTAAAATAAAAAAAGATGATTTAGCTTTCTTGGGCCATGGTTTATGTTTCATGCTTCTTATGTTTTATCATATTTTTAGCTTGGCCATTGCATGTCATGATTATGTCACATTCTAGCATGATTTATATGTTTTATGTGTGTTGCTATCATACTTAGTAGTTAATTGTGCTAACGCATACTCTTGCCTACATTAACTTCTTTGGTGTAGGACTTGGCGATTCACCATCCTCTCGTGGCTAGAGCTTAGTATAAGCTTTGATAGAAGACTTGGTGAGTCCTCATGCATCCGAGTACATAGCCTAGTTGTTCTTATGTTCATGTATTTCTTTTCATTTTAGATTGTATTGGGTAACGTCCCAAACTTTACCTCTTTATGTTAGATTGGCTTTGAGACAATGAGATGTTACCTTCCGTTATTTCTTATGAAAGCTTTGATATGAAATTCTCTTTTGAACCTTAATCTATAGTATCTTGTATGTATGTATGCTAAGTGGCTTGTATGAGGCCTCTCGGGGTCGTGTATGCCATGTCACATTGAGGGGGTACCTTGGGTCTCGACAAACTTGGTTTTCAAAGCACAAGGTTTTAGAAAGATCCTAGGATGTCTCATAAGCTGTGTCGAGTAGAGTCTTGTTCATGAGTGTGAAGCGCGCCACATTTATGAATCAGAGGCTACAAGATGTTTAGGAAACCCCACTTCTTTCATTATTCTTATGTTGCGCGATAGAGTGTAACTTCATAGGTCTTTCTCTCCTAATCCATATCCTATGTGTTTCAAGATATGGCTACTCAAAGAGCTTACGCTAGAAGGAATAAGGGACAAAATGTGAATCAACAAGCACCTCAAGTTCCGGCCGATCGTTTGGCCGAACAAGTGACTAATGCGGAGTTTTGGGCTGCCTTTAAAGTTTTTGCTCAAGCAGTGACGGCTCAAGAAAACAGAGAGATTGTGGCTCCCATGAACCCAAATGTGGGTACGGTGGCATCAAGGGTGAGGAACTTCACTAGAATGAACCCTTCAGAATTCCATGGTTCTAAAGTTGAGGAAGATCCTCAAGATTTCATTGATGAAGCAAGGTGTTGATGATCATGGGTGTGACACCGGAAGAAACGGCGGAGTTGGCTGCTTATCAACTCAAGGGTGTTGCCCAAATTTGGTTTAACCAATAGAAGAGTGAGAGGGCGGTTAATGAGGGTCCTTTTGATTAGGAGAAATTCAAGGTCACCTTCCTAGATAGGTTCTATCCACTTGAGAAGAGGGAGGCAAAGGTACTCTAGTTCATTAACCTTCGACAAGGGAACATGAGTGTGAAAGAGTATGCTTTGAAGTTCACACAATTGTCTCGATATGCTCATACAATTGTTGCCGATCCTAGGGCAAGAATGAGTAAGTTTGTCTCGGGAGTGTCCGAAATGTTGGTTAAAGTGTGCGGCACCACTATGCTTGTTAATGACATGGATATTTCTCGTCTCATTATGTATGCTCAACAGATAGAGGAAGTAAAGCTCAAGGAAAGGTCTAGAGACACTAAGTGGGCTAGGACCGGTGATGGTAACTTTTCACATTCAAGGTCCGATGGACATGATCGTTTTAAGTCTCGACAAAGATTTTCCGATCAAGATTCATACAATGATCCACCTAGGTACAACAAAGATAAGGTGTCTAACCCTAAGCCTCAAGAAGGAAATGGTGGTGGTTCTTCATTGATACTTGTGCAAAGTGTGGAGGGAAGCGTGAGGGTAATTGTCTAGCCGGTTCCAATGCATGCATTGGTTGTGGAAAAATGGGCCACAAGATAAGGGATTGTCCCTTAGTGGTTAGGAAGGAAGGAGATAATCGCCGATGGACTCAACCTCAAAATTCGTCTGGTTCAAGTGCTTAAAAGCATAGCCGATTCTATGCGCTTTAAGCTAGTCATGAACAAGAGGGTTCCCCAGATGTGGATATTGGTAAGTTATGATCCTTTAGCTTGTGGTTATGCATTGATTAATGTTGGGTGTTTTGTTGGCTATGATAAGATTCTATGTGTGGTTAGTGTGTTCAAGGTCGACTTTGAAATCCTTGTGGAAACTTCTTAGGTGTTTACTTGTAGCAATGGTTCCGTGATTGTTAAGGTTTTGGTACTATGTTTTGATTGAGAATGATGGATTCGGAAGGATTAGAGAGGTTTGCTCCCAAGGGGGAGATATTGTGTTTCTTGATTGGCAAGTGTGGGGACTAATTAAGTTGTCGGAACCTTTTTATGGTTTTCTATATAAGAGTTCGGAGGTGATGTGATGTCTTAGTATCCCTATCTTTTCCTTCTTTAGCCCCTCATGGTTCACTCTTAAGGATTCTTGTGTCTTAAACATTCCCATGTTTCCTTATGCATTCCTTCTCATGAAAATTTGATTTTTTTTAAGACATGACTTAGTATGATTGATTTATCTATGAGTATGCGCTTTGAGTATGAGGTGCATAGAGTCATCATGAAATAATGTGTTAAACATGCTTTAACTTGGATTTGAAGTTTCCTCCTCGGATATGTACATTTATGTGATTGCATGCTAGGTTGGGTTGTTAGTCCGTGTTCATTACCCTTCTCATGATGTCTTGATTCTCATTCGAGGAAGATTGTTCCCAAGGGGGAGATAATGTAACACCCTGATTAAAAAAGGCGAAAAATTTCAATTTTTGGGAACTTTGGTGACCTACCACTTGACCTACCAACCGTTGTTGGACTTACCAACAGTAGGTCAAGGGGCTTAGGGTGGTTGGTAGGGAGCCTAGGAGGAAGGGGATGAAAAATATTCTAAGTAGTGACCTACTACCTCGACTTACCTTCAGTCGTTTGACCTACTAGCTGTAGGTCTAGAGGGGGGGAGGTCGTGGATGCTACTATTTTGGGGTAGTATTTAATTTAATTTTTGGGCTAAGGAAGGACTGACCTACGGTTGGTCACCTACGGGTCGTAGGTCGACCTACCAACAGTAGGTCAGGGTCGTTGGTTGGGCTGTTGGAAAATTTTAATGAGCGGTCATTTGGTCTTTTCACATAATTACTTATCTAAATCGGTTTTAACCCTCCCTAATACTATATAAAGCCTTCCAATCCTAAAAGCTACCCTTCTCAATCACATTACAAGATTTCCCCAAATTCTCCTCTCAAATATTTCTCTCTCTAAGAAATTCTCTCAACTCTCAAGGAAGAAGAAGAGCTTGAATTCTCCATTGAAGGTCATCAATTTCCATTGATGTCTTGTGGGCTTTATTGAGGTATGATAGTATTCATCATTTGGAGCCCTTTCCTCCAATAGGTCCTCACTATCTTCAAGGTTTTTAAGGTTCTATCTCACCCAATTGAATTAGGGTTTTGATAAATTCTTATGGGTTCTTCAATTATGTTTTCAATTGTTGATTCTATGATTCCTAGTGCACTATCTAGCATGATAAAGTAATTTAGTGCATGACTTAGCATGAATTACATGATTTGATGTAAATATTGCATGAATCCCCATGAACCCATGCTATTTCTCCCCAAATTCCTAATCTATGCTTTGATTGTTGGGTTGAGCTATGAGTTGAGTAATTTTATGAAATATCTATGAATCTATGCTTGAATTATAAATTGAATTGAGGATGACTTTATGATATTAGGTATATTCAAGTCAAAAGCATGATTTTCCTTTACTATGTGAGTTCCTTCTAATATGGTCAAATTGCGTTGTTTATGGTCTTCTAAGCATGAATTTGCATTGAATTGCATGATTTGAGTTGAACTACCATGTACCCATACGAACTCTATGATCTATGAATTATGAGCATGATGAACTATGTAAAGATGAAGCTTATGAAAGGATTGTGAAAGGATTTTCTCAACTAAGGAGAATAGGGAGTTATTCAAATGAAAGGAACAAGAAGAGATCCCTCATGTTTCCCCCTTCCCATGATAGCCAAGAGGAGATCCCTCATGTCTATCCATGACAAAACAAGAGGAGATTCCTCATGTCTTCTATGGAGCTATTCTAATGAAGGGAGAAGAGGAGATCCCTCATGTCTACCCATAATAAGGTAGGGGAGATCCCCCCATGCCTTCTGATGATATGATAAGATTATGACTATGATTAATCCGTGGGAACTATGCTTAGCACCGAATGGACTAGAGGAGATCCCTCATGACGCATTACCTATGTGCCCCCATAGGATGTCTTGAATAGACCTTTTATTAGCTAGTGGATCCATGTAAGCTAGAAGTTAGGGTTCTACCTTGGCAAGTAGGATGGCTCTTCCAATGTAGGGAGTATGTCGGATTCCATGTTGATAGCTCGCATAGTCTTATATGTCAATTAAGGCTTTTCCCACAACTAACGAGCACAAGTGTTGCTATGATGACTTTAAGTAAAATAAAGAAAGATGATTTAGCTTTCTTGGGCCATGGTTTATGTTTCATGCTTCTTATGTTTTATCATATTTTTAGCTTGGCCATTGCATGTCATGATTATGTCACATTCTAGCATGATTTATATGTTTTATGTGTGTTGCTATCATACTTAGTAGTTAATTGTGCTAACGCATACTCTTGCCTACATTAACTTCTTTGGTGTAGGACTTGGCGATTCACCATCCTCTCGTGGCTAGAGGTTAGTATAAGCTTTGATAGAAGACTTGGTGAGTCCTCCCATCCGAGTACATAGCCTAGTTGTTCTTATTTTCATGCATTTCTTTTCATTTTAGATTGTATTGGGTAACGTCCCAAACTTTACCTTTTTATGTTAGATTGGCTTTCAGACAATGTGATGTTACCTTCCGTTATTTCTTATGAAATCTTTGATATGAAATTCTCTTTTGAACCTTAATCTATAGTATCTTGTATGTATGTATGCTAAGTGGCTTGTATGAGGCCTCTCGGAGTCTTGTACGCCATTTCACGTCTAGGGAGTACCTCGGGTCGTGATAGATGTATCGCGATCTGAGGCAGAATTTCTGGTGGGGTGGTTTGAGGAGGGACATCTCAGATTATGTGTCTCGTTGCTTGTGTTGTCAGCAGGTGAAGGCCGAGCATTTGAGGCCTGGAGGTGATTTGCACAGATTACCCATTCATTAGTGGAAGTGGGAGCATATTACCATGGATTTCATTGTGGGTTTGCCTCGGACTTCTAGAGGTTTTGAGAGCATTTGGGTCATCGTGAATCTATTGACCAAGTCATCACACTTCCTTCCAGTTCGTACTTCCTTCAGTGCCGAGAGGCTGGCACGTATCTACATTTGGGAGGTGGTTCGTCTTCATGGTGTGCCTATTTCTATCATCTCATACCAGGGTTCACAGTTCACTTCAAGCTTTTGGAGAGTATTTCAGGACGAGTTGGGCACCTGTGTCGATCTTAGCACAGCATTCCACCCGCAGACTGATAGCCAGTCAGAGCGCATTATTCAGGTCCTTGAGGATATGTTGCGGGCCTATGTCTTGGACTTTGGGGGTCAGTGGGACAAGTTTTTGCCTTTGGCGGAGTTTGCGTACAATAACAATTACCACTCTAGCATTCAGATGGCCCCATTTGAGGCTCTATATGGTAGGGGTTGTCGCACTCCAGTTGGATGGTTTGAGTCTACGGAGCCTAGGTCGCGTGGTACAGACTTGTTTCAGGAGGCCTTTGTTCATGTGAGGATGATTCAGGATCGGTTCAGGACAGCTCAAAGTAGACACCAGAATTACGCGGATCATAGGCGACAGCCACTGAGATTTGATGTTGGTGATAGGATATTCCTCCGAGTATCGCCCATGAAGGGCTTGATGAGATTTGGGAGGTGGGGCAAGCTTAGCCCCCGGTACATTAGGCCTTTTGAGACTTTGAGGTCAGTTGGTGAGGTGGCCTATAAGGTAGCTTTACCTCCAGAATTCTCAGCCATTAATCCAGTTTTTCATGTTTCGATGCTTTGCCAGTATGTTCTAGATGAGTCTCATGTGCTCCCGGTATGATGCCATCGAGTTGGATGATCGCCTGACCTATATTGAGGAGCCGGTTGCTATTTTGACCAGAGATGTGAGGCACCTGAGATCTAGAACCATTCCTGTGATTCAGGTCCATTGGAGGCATCGTCTAGTCAAAGAGGCTACCTAGGAAACCAAGCGGGAGATGCGGGAGCAGTTCCACAGCTTATTTGAGCCCTCAGGTACTTCTTGACTCTTAGGTTCGCGGACTAAAGTTCTTTAGTAGTGGATGTTTTAATGACCCTCCAGGTCATTTTGGTGTTAATGTCTTCTTTCCATCATTTAGAGTGTTCCTGTAGCAACCCTAACTCCTCTTTGACTTGCTGGCACTGACTGTTCGGCCGCCTGGTCGTTCGTTTGGATTTTATGCTCGCTCCCCTATTTTAGAGCTTTTGAAACTTGAAGAGTTGATTTCGTTCATAATCTCAGGTAAACGACCTTCAAAATGGAATTATGATGGTTCCATCAGCTCCAGAGCGGCTAAATTAGGCTAGAAGTATGGTTGGCACAAGTCCCGAGGCTTTCGGTGTGACTTTGGGGCCATTTGGCGCTTTGGCCTTTGAAATTTGGCTCAAGGTTGACTTTGGTCAACATGCTCGGATGAGAATTCCGTCAGTGCGGTTAGTTCTGGAATGCCAAGCTTGGTCTAGAATGACCCTTCGTATGCTTCCCGGTGTTTTCGATCTAATTCTGAGGCCCTTTGTAGAATTTGGCTAAAATGGCACTTTGGGTGTGGGACCTACTTTTTGTCGAAATGACCTTGTATGTAAATTTTGACTGCACCATTGAGTCCGGAACGTCGAATTTGATGGGGCAACATATCTCGTTTGCGTGCATGGGGTTCTGAACGAATTCTGAGCACCCCATCGGAGATTTTGGAAAAGCCAAAAACTAGCTGGTGCAGCAGCTGAGTTGCAAACCCATTCCTTCCCCGCGTTCGCGGTCTTGGGTCCGTTTTCGTTGTCCTGGCTCCATTTTCGTTTTCCTGGCTCCGTGTTCATGAAGGTCTGTGTTGCTCTTCTCCGCGTTCGCGGATGAGCTCTGTGTTCGCGGAGGTCATCTGTGACTGGCAGCTTGTTTATAAGGGGAAGATGGGTTTCATTGTTTTCTTAAGTTTTGAAATTGATATCTTCTCCGTTATAAGTAGGTTTTCGGTGATTCCAAGTCCCAGGTGTTTGGAATTGAATCGGCCTCGTGGGTTAGTGCTCGAATAGCATTGGGTGAGCTCCAATTTCTCTGAATTTGAAGCGTAAGTTGCTGCCATAGGCTTGTATTGTAAAGTTGTACATGTTTTGTTTTCTTATGTTGACGGCTGTTCCGAACCCCGAATTGTGCTCTGTTTTGGAACATAGGTTTGGGGGAGGGTTTAGGACCTTCTCACAGAGTCAATTTTGAGATTTCCAGAGAGGTCCCACATTTTCTTATTTTGACTGTGAAATTGGTCTGTCTCCAATTTTGATGTTTTTAGTGTATAAACAACCGTCCTGACGCTGTGATTCTATTTTTGATAGCGTGACAGCAGTCTGAGGCTGTTCGGAAGGGAAAAACTCCGGTGGAGTGATTTGGAGCGCGTGCGATCGGCCTTCTTGTAGGTTACGGCTTCTCTTCTTTTTATATTGAACTGGATTGTGTGAATGCATGCTGATTTGTATGAATCAGGGGTGGGGTTCTAGTATTTCTTCTCTTCTTCTCAGAAATCTTGTTTTAGGCTTGATTTTCGGGCTGTTTTGGGGGCAGTATCATGCTATCGGAGGGGTGGTTTGTGTGTTGATGCATGTGGTTTAACTGGTTGGTTATTTATTTATGTTGGAGTATGTTTCTGGCCTTAGTCTAGGTTTACTATTTTTGCCTTAGACCCATGCACTTGTTTGACTTTGGTATGTATCTACGTCGATTCGGATGGACTAGGTCCTTGTAGACAGAAATAGCAGACTTGGCTCTGATTGTATGAGCCTAGCTTTGGCTTTGTATTGTTGTGATCTTCTGGCTTCTCTCCCCATTTCTGTGGTGCCGATGTGTCATCAAAGGTGTGGTGTTTTCCTGAGATTTTAAGTGTTTCGAGATGGGCTATGTTGTGATGTGGTTGGTGGTGGACAGCAATCCATATTGGTTTGGTATTTGAGATACTCTACGGAGTTGATATGCCTCGCGCACTCCTATGGCTAGGGCAGGGCCCTCAGAGTGTTAGTTGGTGCACTCGTCTAGCTAGGGCAGGGCCCCCGGAGTGTTAGCCGGCTCGGCAATTGGCTATGAGTTATTTGAGGTCATCTTCGGAGTCGACATTCCCCGCGCACTCGTCTGGCTAGGGCAGGGCCCTCGGAGTGTTAGCTGATTGGGTGATTGGATATTAGGGCCTTGGAGGAGTCGTTATGCCCCATGGGCACTCTACTGGCTAGGGCAGGGCCCCCGGGAGTTACTACCTCGATGAACGGCCCAATTTGGAAGTTAGATTTTTGACTGGGTTAGAGTTGGCTGATTGTTTTGGTTGAGTTGGTTGGTAGTTTCGGTTCACAGTTGAGTTTTCCTTCGGTATCTTATATTTAGCTTTTTTGTGTACCTGTCGGGCTTATGGGGGTCTATTCGGATTTTGTTTGTTTGTGCTTAAGTGTACCTACTGGGTCTTACGGGGGGCCGGTTAGGTTTAGTTTAGGTATTTCCTAGATTTTTTGTCGATTAGTTTGTGCTTATATCCTTTGACCTATGTTATTGTAGATTTTATCCTTTCAGTCTATTTTTACCTTTTTGCTCAGTCGATCTATGATTCCTATTGGGGTACCCGTTGTATTGGTACTCATGCTACACTCTGCATTTGTTTTTCAAATGCAGGTCCGAGCACCAATTATCAACGTTGAGTTCGAGCCTACTGCAGTCTGTTCCGGAGGTGAGGGTTAGCACATGGCGTCCTGAGATTACTTGCCCCTTCTCCAGTTATATTTTTGACTTGTCTTTTGCTTTTGAGATAGTCTTGTTTCAGTGGTTCACGTTTGGGACTTGTACTCATTTTGTAGTAGCTCTGTACATGTGACTTCCAGGTTCTGGGAGGTATCTTTTGTTTGTACATAGTTGTTGGATTCGTTTCCGCCTTTCCCTTATGTGTTCCTTTTATTTATGTTTTCTCTTAGTTGAGGCTAGTTTCCACCCTCAGTCCCATTACTGTCAAGTTTCAGGGTAGGGTTTGGTTTGCCTACTGGCGGGTTGGTAGGCGCCATCATGACTCGAAAAATTGGGTCGTGACAAAGTTCTATCCAGAATAAATGACTTAGACACAAGTGTACAGATAAGTTATATTCAATTTAAAAGAAATTTTCTCTTATGAGATAGATTAATATTAATTAATTCATGAGAGATAATACTAATAAAAAATTCACACATCAATATACCACAAGAGATAAAATATTCATCAAACTCAATAATAGGAGAGTTGCAAAAAAAATATATTAAGTATCCATCTCTTATCTGGTTAGAAACTGAAAATAATTCTTTCTAACATAAGGTACACGTACAATGCATTCTTTGAATTAATATTTTATCTCTATCGAAAGAAATTCTTAAGTAGTACTAAGTTGGTCTGTAAAGTCTATTGAGAATTTGAGATATAATATATTAAATAGATCATAATATATCGAATAATTCCGAATAACAAAATTCAGGGCTCATTTATACATATATACACATGCATCTCGAATAGCCAATCGATGGGATTGGAGAACTACTCATGCAATACACGTGTAAAATGACCGATTATTCACTCCATAAACTTATACAGACGTAACTCAGATGGAGAGTCTACTGTTAGTTTAAGTCAAGTGAAAATCCTCTAGTTACATTGATCCAGTCATATATTGCTCAATTTAGGAGAGTTGATACAGATTATCAAAACTAGCGATTAAATAAGACTTGTATTAATTTCATCCGATAGGGAGGAAGGTCTATGCCAACACATGAAACTAATACTTCACTACCATTTAATCTTGGCAATCAAGGGAGGGAACCCTATAACCAAATATGACCAAAAAACTCATATAACGATCCAAAAAAATAATATTTCTTACTAGGTCGTTCTTATGATTCTACCAAATTTCATATAAATCAGAGTCCATTTTTTTAAAATTCCAAAACTATGATCAATTTGGTTGAAAACGTTGTTTGACCATAATAGAATTTAAAATTTTCCGTTCAGTAATTCTTATCCCATATTATCTAATAAATATACGAATCAAGAACAAAGAACAAAATTCTAAAAACTATTTACATTATCTGAGTACTATTTTCCAAATATCAGCATGTTTATGTATACATTGAATATTAAAATTTAAAACACACCTCATAGATATCCATGCATCTTTAACGATAAATTTTGATGAAAAAATAGCTACTCATACAACATACATATGTGGTGTGAGATATTCACTCTAATAAATTTAGAACAAAAGCTAACTCAGATGGAGAATATATGTTAAATTAAGTCAAGTGAATATCATTATCCCTAGATCCATTGATCCAATCATATATTACTCAGATAGGGAGAGTCAATACAGATTATCAAAACTAAAGATCGGATTAAATCTAGTGACTTGTATTAATTTCATCCGGTATGGAGGAAGGTCTAAAGCCAGCACATGAACTTAATACTTCACTAAAATTTAGTCATGAAGACCATAGTGAACAAACTCTATCACCACTATATCATAGTCCATTAATTTTCATTAAAATTAAATTTTAAGTTACGAAAAAAATATTCAAAAACATTATCTAAACGATCTCAAATTGCCAAATCACTGCATAGCCATGAATATTTTCAATTTGATCGTTTCTGAAGAAAATACCGAATTTCAGATCAATCAGAGTTCAAAATAATATTTATTTTTAAAGCTATGATCAAATTCAGATTCAAACGATTTAAGAAAAAATAATCAGATCTATATCCTTATCATATATCAATTCATGTTAAATCATTACGTGTAATCATGCACCACATTTTAAAAACCGATATAAAGAATTATTTTCATACTAAATCACATTTTAATTCCAAAGAACAACTTAAAAACCATCTTAAATACCTAAAAAAATATAACCACACAACAATAAGTATTTCTTATTAAGTCGTTATCAATGAACTTACCAAATTTCAGGTTAATTGGAGTGTATAAAATAAATTATTTCCAAAGCTATGACCAAATTCAAATTCAAGTGATTTAAGCATCTTTATGAATTTAAACATATGACCTACATTCTTATCACATATCAATTCATGTTAAATCACCATGTATAATCATATCCAGATTCAAGATAAATATAACTGACATGAAGAATAATCTTATCATATTCAATTCAAATTTTAGTCTGACAAACTACCTAAAATCCATCTAAATGATTTTCGATGGAACCATCAAATTTCAGATCAACCAAAGATCACAAAATTCATGACCACCTAAAACTATGACCGAATTTGAAAAATAATCATCTTAGGCATAGATAAAGATTAAAATAACTTGATTCAAATTTTCATCCACTTTTATAATTATTTGAGATCAAAAGCCCCCTTAATCTATATCCGGAATTCCAACTACATACTTTAACTTTACGGGAGTCCTATCACCCCCCTGAACTGTTTAAAACTGAAATAATTACACCATAAAAAAGCCACAACCACATCTATGTTGACCTGTAAATTTCACGCGTTTGCCACACGGAAATTTGATTAATTTATTATTTTTTTCAATTTTTTTTATAATTTCTTTCCCCTTTCTCCTATACTCTCCCAATTCCTTCAAATTTCTAAGGTAACTTGACCATTATTTTAAACACCAAAGTCCATTGAAATTGGATTGTGAGGAACAAAGATGAATAGTGATAGCGGAGTTTGTCAAACATATTCGAGCTTTCCTCGTTGGAGAACTGAAAAACAAACTAAAAAAAATTGTACATATCGCTGCTTCGTCGAGAGTTTGCTTGCTTCGCCGGAACTCGCTGGTCGGAGCAGTGGAGCCGCAAGGTTTTGTTGTTGTTGTCGTTGACCTTGATGTGAGAACAGAGGTAGATCTTCATGGTGGATGTCTCAAAACGAGAGAGAGATGAGAGGAGAGGCGGGGAGAGAAAGGGTTTTTCCTGGTCGTTTGGGTTTCACCGGAGGCTGCAACAGTGGTGGTTGATGGTGTGGCATTTCACTGGCTAGTTAAGCAGCGGAGAGAGGAATTGATGTAAACCCAATTTGATTTTTTTTTTCAAATCTGATCCAAATCCTTTTTTTGGGTGATACAAATACATGTCATTTTATATTTAATTGATTTGATTGGTTTTAAAAAGTTTTTTACATGAGAGTTTAAAAGCTTGTGTGAAATCAACAATGGTAAATCCAGTGAAGATGGTAGTGGTAATGACGGCTTAGAGATGGAGTTTTTTACATGAGAGTTTAAAAGCTTGTGTGAAATCAACAATGGTGAATCCGGTGAAGATGGTAATGACGGCTTAGAGATGGTGAATGTTGGAGGAATTTAGTTTTTGGTTCTATGGAGAAGAAGCACAATAAATAAATAAAAATACATATATTTATAAAAAGAGATATTAAAAATAAAGTTTTAATATTTGCTTTTTGTGCTCACTCTCTCAAAGAGAGTGAAATACACTCACTTTGCCAGCTAAGCACTCAGGGAGGTAATAATTTCAGTTTTAAACACTCCAGAGGGGTGATAGGACTCCCGTAAAGTTAAAGTGTGTAGTTGGAAATCCGGATATAGGTTGGGGGGGGCTTTTGGCCATTTTCTCTAATTATTTCATGAGCACAAGGTATATATTGTGTCCTTCCTTTTACTAACACTCACAACACCTCCTAACAACAAATTGTTCCGTCAATTGATACTCATGAGAATTCAAGATATTATATATTTCCCTTTTGGGCCAGTGAAAAAATTTAGTATCTCTTCTCATTAATTAATTAAGTGTTACTAGTGGCTAAAGATAATTTCCTTTCAATAGAAAAACCTTTACCAGTATATATTTATGTAGGACAATTTATACATGATACATTAAGTATATCTCAATGACTCAATAAATAGACCATGTTAGTGAATCCTATTTATTAATCATGATTCTCAATTCATATATTGACATCTCACATATATAAAATATTAAGAACTTCTAATAATTTCAAATAAACAAACCACTTAATGGTAACAAATTATTAATTATAAAATTTATAAAATTTATAATATATATATATAGGGGTGGATCTATTAAGGGTCGTGGGGGTCGTGGGGGTCGTGGGGGTCGTGGGGGTGCCACGCCACTCACGAACTTCGACGGAAACTCTATATATACATAGGTATATATACAATACTTATATAAATATATAGCGTGCCACCCAGAGAACTAAAGTGACCTGTGGTGCCCTTGGTAAGAGGGCAAATTAAGGATGCTCGCATCGCGGGATCGCGATTCCCCTTGCATTCATTATTTTTGGAAAATTTCTACACGTGTTTTTGAAGAAAAAAAATCTTACAGGCACGTTTTTTTAAGGAAAAAACAGCTAGAGGCACGTTTTTTTTTAATTTTGTTTATAATTATTGTTGACTTAAATTAAATTAGTTAAATTATTAGTTAATACTTAATAATAACTTTTTGACTTTTCTTTTAGTTGATTAAACACAAATAAAAGTAGTATTCTCTCATTCTCTTCAACTACAACCCTTCTTCCTCCAAGTTCCAACCTTTCTCCAAAGTTCACTGCCCATCCGAACCCAGGCCACTTGCTGTCACCGCGGCTCACCGTCCACCGCCCGCCTTGGAATTCCGTTCAGTGGCTAAGCCTCACAAGCCTATTATTTCACTTTTCTCCATCCATCCACAACCTTTTATAGATTGTAAGTTTGTCATTCTAATTTTGTAAGATTTTTTAATTTCTCTTTCTTGAGTTCTTTAAAGATTTGATGAGTGATGATTGATTTCATATTAGACAAGAATTTTGATTTTACTTTGATATTTCAAATTTCTAATGAACATTGTAAGAACATTATTAGTTAGAAATTGTGTGATATGAATCACATTAATTTGGATTATGACTTACCCTATTAAATTTGAATTAATTGTGAGTTAAATTGAATTTTAATTTTTGTAGGAAAGTGTTCTAGTTTTGTGGATTGAGATGGATAAGTTTCTTGTGAAATTTAATCATTCTCAAGCAAGTTCTAGTACGAATGTCAATCGTTCTCATCTTATAGATGACCTTAATCTAGATTCACTCGAAGCCGATCCAGGAAAAAGAGTACCAATTTCTCAATATAACCCTCGGATAAAGGATGAAGTAAGGAAACATTATATTCAAAAAGGGCCTTGTCAACCTCGCATGGATTCATATCCTCCAACTGAAATTGGAAGTAGAATGCGCCCAATTTTGTAAAAGTTGGTTCGAAGGTCCATATTCTAAATGGTTGGAGTATAGCGTGGAGAAAGATTATGTCTATTGTCTATGTTGTTATTTATTCAAAGATGAATTTTTTCATGGAAGTACGAGTGAGTTTTACACAAAAAGTGGTTTTAGGAGTTTGAATAACGCACTTGAAAGATTCCGTAAACATGTTGGTGATGTTAATAGTATTCATGACAAATGTTTCAATAAGATGCTAGATTTGTCAAATCATCATCAATCAATTCAAATTGTTCTTGACAAGCATTCTCAAAAGTTAAAAAATGAGTACCGAATGCGTTTGGAAGACTCAATTGATGTGTCAAGACTTCTTTTGCATTATGGATTACCTTTTCGAGGTCATGATGAAAGTGAATCTTCAACTAATCAAGGCTTCTTTCTAGGATTTTTGCGATGGCACGGGGACAAACATCCGGATGTGGGAAAAGTGATATTAGAAAATGCCCCACAAAATGATACTTTGACTTGTCCTATGATTCAAAAAGATATTGCCAATGCTTGTGCGAAAGAAACGTTGAAAGCAATAATTGGGGACTTGAATGAAGATTACTTTGGTATATTAGTTGATGAGTCAAAAGACATTTCTCACAAAGAACAAATGGCTCTTGTTTTGAGTTTCGTTAATAAGAATGGTGAAGTAGTTGAACGATTTATTGGTCTTGTCCATGTTAGTGATACATCGCCATTCTCATTGAAGAAAGTGATTTATTCTTTGCTTTCCGATCACTCATTAAGTCCATCCAAAACACGTGGACAAGGTTATGATGGGGCTAGTAATATGATGGGAGAGATAAATGGGCTCTAAACTTTGATTATGAAAGATAGTTCATCGGCATATTACATTCATTGTTTTGCTCATCAATTACAACTAACACTTGTGGCTATTGCTAAAAAACATATGGATGTTGAAAACTTTTTTGATCATGTTAGTAATGCGTTGAATGTTGTTGGAGGATCTTTCAAGCGTAGAGACTTACTCCGTCATCATCAAGCCAAAAAGTTAGAGCAATTATTTGAATCCAATGAAGTTCATAAAGGCCAAAGATTACATCAAGAACGTGGGCTTCAAAGACTAGGTGATACTCGTTGGGGATCACATTTCAAAACTTTAGATAACTTTATTGTTATTTTCTCATCTATTGTTCATGTTCTTGAAGTGATTGAACTTGAAGGATCCACATCAAGTGATAGAAATCAAGCGGAGTATCTTTTGACAAGGATTAAAACATTTAAATTTGTTTTTGTGCTTCACTTGATGTTGAAAGTGTTGGCAATGTCAAACGAGTTGAGCAAGATTTTACAAAAAAAAAATCCAGATATTGTTAATGCCATGGAGTTTCTTAATATTACAAAAAAAATTTGCAAGATATGAGGGAAAAGCGATTGGAATCTTTGTTGGATGATTTTTCCTCATTTTGTGATTTGCATGATATCTTGATTCCCAAGTTGGATGAGTCTTATTTTCCCGGAAAGTCAAAACGTAAGTCTTCGGGTGTTAGTTATGCGCACCACTTGCGTGTTGAAGTCTTTTTTGTTGTCATTGATGTACAACTTCAAGAGCTTAATGACCGTTTTGATGTAGAGAGTAGTGATTTGCTTCTTGGGATGGGTAGCTTGAATCCGGTTAATTCTTTCTCTAATTTTGACAAAGGTAAAATCATGACTTTAGCAAAGTGTTATCCAAGTGAGTTTGATGATGGAAAAATTCGAGATTTGAGCTATCAAGTGGATACTTTCATTATTCATATGCGAAGTGGTAATCCCAAGTTCTCCAACTTGCAAGGAATTCGTGATTTGGCGAAGGCATTGGTTGAAGCAAATCTTGCGGAGACTTATTCACTTGTTTATTTACTTGTAAAGTTGACTTTGTTTTACCTGTTTCTACGGCAACTGTGAAGAGAGAATTCTCATCAATGAAGCACATAAAAAATGAAGTGCGGAATAACATTGGTGATCAATATTTAAATGATTGTTTAGTGTGTTACATAGAGCGTGATGTATTTACAAATGTTAGTAATGAAGTCATTATCGATCGTTTTCAGAATATGAAAACTCGTCGAGGACAATTGTAAATGAATGATGAATATTTATGATATTTGTAATATTATTGAAAGTTTTAAATTTGTTAACTTCATGCTTTTTGCCGAATCTGGAGTGTGAATTTGTAATATATGTAATACATAAATGTTTCATCTTATTATTCATATTTTATTGACTGATTTATCACATATATCGAAAAGACGAATAATTTGATCAAATTTAAAGTTAATTTAATCGATGAGTCTACTTGGCACCCTGGGACTCTAAATCCTGGATCTGCCTCTACATATATATATATATATATATATATATATATACACACACACACGTGAGATGGAATGTTCGTATAATTAAAATTTGATTTTTGTAGCCAATCAAAATAAATAAATAAAAAATTCGTGTGTTTGAAACTGTTAACAACCAAAACTAAACAAAGGTTTCAATCAGAGTTTTTTTTTTCACTGTAGCAACCATACACGCGAACAAGAGAAACTACTACTCATTACTTGAATTGTTTATACAATCCATGGATTAGTTAAAAAAATCTACAGCACTTCAAATTGGATTACATCAATATGGAACAATAGTTGGCATACACTATATGAGGTCAAGAAAACTGGGAACTTTTTCTAACAAAAGTGCCACCACAAGAAAAGAAAAACTAACGACATGTGCAACCATTAAATTTCTTTTAAAATTATTCATCATATTAGAAGGGACATTGTGCATGACTTCATTAAAATATTATCAAATCTTACTGATCAATTCACATAAGTCATTATTACCGTATGATTTTAACAAAACAAACCACATCAGTTTTGTTCTTTTCGTGATAAAACAAAACTACTAACAACGAAGCATACATATTTTAAGTTATCTATAAAGATGCAAGTATGACTCTTGATACCAATTGTTGGAAAACTATATGCACAGCGAAAGCATACCAGAATCATACTACTTACATGAATAATAGATAACCTACATTGTTTATGCTAGAACATATACAATTATGCTAAAACACATAAACTTGCTGAAATTTAATTCGATAAATACCTCTTTGAAGCGTGAGTAGATACCTTCGAGCAAATCCACAACTTAGACAGTAGTTCCACGGTCTTCTACAGTGATCCCAAATTCACATCCGAACTCTCTCAATACTTGGGTGGGCAAGTATCAATAGAAACCTTATTATCTTTTTCTAGGTTAGGAGAATCCCTATTTATAGATATTTCCTCCCAATCCAAAAAGGAGAAGAAAACCCAGTTTTCTTATAATTCCTTTTCCCATAGGATTCTAAGTTCTAGTTAAATATGGGCACTGGAGAATTATAATTCCTTCTCCCATCATGACTCGAGAAATCGAGTCGTGACATCATCGCTGCATGGACACGCTGCATATCCAGAACCAGGAAAGAATTTGCAAGGGAGTAGGGATGTAGGAATCAGAAATGATACAGGAAAGGGGAAGTTGATGGACATAGGAGCAAACTTCTCAGTAGTAGCAGCAGAATACTTGGGTTCAACAATAGTGGGTCCAAAAGTTAGTAATGATATATCAATAGATGTCACGAACCGATTTCTCGAGTCAAGATGGCGCCTACCAACCCTCCAGTAGGCAAGCCAAACCCTATCTCAGAACTTAACCGTAATGGACTGAGAGTAGAAACGAACATCAACTACGCGGAAGCATAAGTAAAGGAACACACAAAGGAAAGGCAGAAATGAAACCAACTATATACAACAAAGGATACCTCCTAGAACATAGAAGTCACAAGTACAGAACTACTAAAGAGTACAAGTCCCAAAAGTGGACCACCGAAACAAGACTGTCTCAAAAGCCAAAGAAAAGCAAAAATATATATACAGAAGGAGACAGGTAATCCCAGAACGCCATGTGCTCACCCTTGTCTCCGGAACAAACTGCTGCAGGCTTGAACTCAACGCTGATAACTGGTGCTCGGACCTACATCACGAAAATAGATGCAGAGTTTAGCATGTGTACCAATACAACAGGTACCCAGTAGACATCGTAGACTGACTGAGCAAGAAGGGTAAAACCAGACTGAAATGATAGAATCTACCACAACCAAGGTAAAGAGAGAAGAGAATAACTAAACAAATGAAAGACTAAAAACACCTAATCTAAACCTAACCGGGCCCCCATAAGACCCAGAAGGTACAAACAAAACTCGATCGGACCCCCATAAGCCTGGCAGGTACACAGAAGAGCTATTCTATGGGAACGAAGGAAGACCAAAACCACAAATCGAATCCTCCAACCAACTCAACCGAACCAAAACAACCAACTCCAACCCAGTCAAAATTCTGACTTCCAATTGGGCCTCCAGCCAGCCAGCCAGCAACTCCTGAGGGCCCTACCCAGCCAGTAGAGTGCTAAGGCACGACGACTCCAAAAACCCAATTCCTGAAACGAAACAACCAGCCATCTCCAAAAGCCTTAGTGTTCTGCTACCCAACTAGCCAACACTCCTGGGGGCCCTACCCAAGCCAGTAGAGTGCGCTAGACAACCCAAATATCTCATATCCAATTTCCCACTTTGCTAATACTCCTGGGGGTCCAACCCAAGCCAGTAGAGTACGCGGGGCAATCTAAATATCTCAAACACCAAGCCAATGTGGATCGCCGTCCACTACCAACCACAGTACCATCGAACCTATCTCAAAACATCCGATAGCCAAGGAAAAAACACTCCTCCGACGACACATCGGCACCACAGAAATGGGGAGAGAAGCTAGAAAGTCACACCACACAAAGCCCAAACCATACTCAAACTATCAGATCCAAGTCTGCTATATCAGTCTACATGAACCTAGTCATCCGAATCGATGTCAAATACATACCATAGTCAAACAGGTGCATAGGTCTAAGTCAACACTACTCTATTCTAAACTAAGGCCAAAGATAAACTCCAATACAATAAGTAGCAAACTAGACAATCCGCATGCAAAAACATATAAACAGTCCAACAGATAATAACAAAAACACCGATAAGCAACCCCTCCGATAACATGGTACTAACACAGAAAATAACCCAAAAATCAACCCTAAAGCATGGTTTCTGTGAAGAAGAGAAGAGATACTAGTTATCCAGTCCAAATTCACACAAACCCGCATGTAATTACACAATCAGGCTCAATCTAAAGGAAGGGAAGCTGTAACCTACCTGAAGGCCGACCGCACGCTCTCCAAATCACTCTGCCGGAGTCTTCCCCTTTCGAACGGCCTCTGATTGCTGTCATGCTATCAAAAATATAATCACAGCATCAGCAAGGTCGTTTAGACACTAAAATCATCAAAATCGGAGACAGACCAATTTCGGAGTGAAAATAAGAAATCGTGGGATCCGCTCCAAAATTTCTGAAATTAACTCCTTGAAGAGCTCCTGAACCCTCCCTCGAGCTTGTGCTCCAAAACGAGACACCCCTCGGGGCTCAGATCAGCTCCAAACAACAACAAACCCAAGATGCAAAACTTTACACAATTAGTTTAAGGTAGCAACTTACACCTCCAATTCACGAAAATCGAAGACCACCTAACATAAACTAAGCACCAACCCACATAGACAACGAAAATTCAGACACCTAGGACTTCGAATCACCAAAACCCAACTTATAACAGAGAAGATATGAATTTTCCAACTTTCCTTCAAATAAAACTCGACCTCATCTTTTATAACTGCTAGAACAGTTGACCTTCGCGAACGCAGCCAAGGGCTCACGAACGCGGAGGAAAACCATCCACAGCCCACGAACGCTGTAAAGGGCCCGTAAACGCAGAGTAACAACAACTACACCTCCGCGAACGCGGCTAAGGGTCTGCGAACGCGGAGAAGAGGACCACAGACCTCCGCGAACGCGGAGAGAAAGGCTCCCAGACCTCCACAAACGCGGGGCCTTATCCGCAAATGCCCAGAAGAAGGTCTCACACCTCCGCGAGCGTGGAGCCAACTGTGCGAACACGGAGAAGAAATAGGTCTGCAACATCAGTTGTGCACCAGCTGAGTTTGGGCATTCCCAAAACTCTGACGGGGTGCTCGAGATTCGTTCAGAACCCCGTGCACGCAAATGAGATATTCTACCCCATCAAATTCGACATTCTGAACTCAATGGCGCAGTCGAAATTTCCATACAAGGTCATTTCAATAAAAAGTGAGCCCCACACCTAAAGCGCCTTTTTAAACAACTTCAACCAAGGGCCTCAGAATTAGATCGTAAGCCTAGGGAAGCGCTCAAAGGGTTATTTTAGACCAAACTCGGCATTTCAAAACTAACTGCATTGACAAAAAATTTATCCGAGCGCGTTTACCAAGAATATTGACTGAAGTCAAGCTTGAGCCAAATTTCAAAGGTTTGCGCCAAGTGGCCTCAAAATCGCATCAAAAGCCCGGGACTTGGGCCAACCATGCTTCTTGCCTAATTTTGCCACTCCAGAGCTTATGGAATCTTCATAATCTTATTTTGAGGCTGTTTATCTTAGGTTATGACCGAAATCAACTTTTCAGGCTTCAACAGCTCCAAAATCGGAAAACGGACATAAAACCCAAACGAACGATCAGGCGACCGAACAGTCAGTGCCAACAAGTCATAAATGAATTGGGGTCGCTACAGGAATGCTCTAAATGACAGGAAGAAGGCACAACACACAAATGACCTAACGGGTATTACAAGAGCTGAGGAAAATAGAAAGATTTATGATTGGTAAACTGAAGAAAGGTATTGAGAAAATAGTGAGAGATCTACCAAATGAGGTTTTGGGTGAGGGAGGACCAATAGGTCCAAAGTTCAAAGACATGTGGAGTTGTGATGAAAGGGGTTGAACATTGATATCAACGGGAATTTGCTTTGACCCAATATTTGTCTTATCTACTAGTCATTTCTCTCAAAACAAGTTACTTTGGTAAGACAATATAACAATGAAGATTTCTCAAAAGTATTTCATTCTCTCTGTATTCTCATGATAAATTAAGTACACATTCTTTAGGGTCTGTGACTATCTATTATTTCAATTCCTGTGACTTTTGTGTAGTTTATTTGTAGTATTATTTTGTTATTGTATTGTTATATTTCTATATGTAATTTTGTTACTATATATTGTGCATTATACTTATATTATGTATTTTCCTAGTTTGTCTTTGTCTTGAGTCGGGGATCTATTGGAAACAATCTCTCTACATCATCTCAAAGTAGAGGTCTTCGTATACACTACCTTCCCAGACTGACAGATCCCACTATGTGGGACTACATTGGGTATGATGCGTACTAGTATATAATGTTTGTTCAGATGTTACTCCAGCACTTTCATTGAGTGGAGATAGTGATCCCGAGGCATCTGCAAGACCCCATATTTTTTTCATATATCAGGGTGAGCTACTTTCATCCAGGCTGCCACAAATCCTCTTCATTCTGATGTCTTTTTTTTCAGACATTGAAATTACGATTTCTTATTTATTATTGCTACTCTTAGACATTTTTAGTTAGATGTTTTAGTATGACGACTTTCGAATTCTAGGGATATTGTTTAGATTTTCTGCACTCCCTATCTACCTATTTAGTCTGAGACCTAATTTGTAACACAAGACAATTCTACTCTAAGGATTTGAACCATTTTTCGTAATTGTACCAACCTGGCCCGGGTGATATATTACATGTTCATATATGTTAAGGCTCATTCGTAATTGTGAGAAGTGTATCAGATGTGTTTTAGGTTCATAAGGAAACTCTAACACCAAGTTAAGTTCAAAGATTCTCTACCGATTGAGTTTTCGCATAAGTTCATACAGGGGTCAACTTCAAACGACCATATCTCTAAAAATATGAAAATTTAGGTGGCCCACAACCTATCAAATTAAAGTTCTATGAATCTTCTTTCAACGCCGCCCACCTCTCATCAAACTGAGGTCCAAGTCAAAAAAGAATTCTTTGCTTGAAGGAACTTGAGCACATCCCTTACTTGTGAGTGGAAGATGTTGAAAGTATATATTGGGTTGGGTTCACCCATTATGGTTGTTAATTAATCTGTTATTTTGTTAGCTTGTCCTCCTTCTTAATCGTATTCCTAGTATATAAATACACCATTATGGGTGCAGGATGAGTTTTTCCACATTAGATGATGGCTAAGGCTTACAATAGAGAAGACACTTTGCATTTTCTAAAGAACATCTAGCTAGGTTGTGGACAAAGAAAATTCATCCGCTTCGTGAGGATTCACGACGATTGGTGACACGAATCATGATTACAACAAATCTGCTTTTGCTATGGAGAAATCCATAAGTCTCCTAAATTAGAATTTATGATTCAATTACTATAAATACGTTGAAAACACTATCAAATAAAAAATTAAATAATACCAAAGGTGATACATATAAATATTATTTTCTCTAATACCTCTTAGTCATACCAAATGACTCTTAGTATTTCGTTACAAAGAAATGTCATTGTCAATTAGTTACTTTTTCACTAGACATTTATCTGGTCAAAATGAGTAATTTCTTGTAAGATGCAAGCAATGTGACTACTTTAGAAACCTGATTATTGACATCTAAAACTAACAACTTATTAAAGAGAAGAAACATATTTAATCATTTTGAGATCATTTTCTAAAACTAGCAAAGTGTTGAAGAGAAGAAACATATTGAACCAATTTGTCAAGAGATCGGTGTGATTTTAAGTACTATTATATAATACTTAAAGAGTAATCAAATTTAGTTTCCAATTTTCAAGCAACACTACAATTTCTGAAACATATTTTAATTGAGGAGATGATACAGACATACATTGAGATAAAAAATTTAATTTATATACATACACCAAAGACTTTAAAGTGCCAAATGTCATTGATTCAAGAATAAGGATCAGAGGTTACGTGAAATTATAAATTTTTCTGGTCCATATATATAGTAGAAATGACCAAATCATATTTATATGGCTTACAAGTTTCGTTTGCACTATTAAATGATTGGATATATGAGGCAATGAAGAATGCCACTTTGTAAATCCACACCAACTTCCCTTGATTTGAAACTCACTACATCATCAAATTTCTAGAGAGTTTTATTACAAAACCATCAAAGAAAAATGAGACCTCATCTTTTCTAAAAAGGACACTAGTACCATCAATCATATATAAATGATTTAATCTCCATGGATATTATTAGCCACTTATAATTAATTATCTGGAGAAGAAATAAAAAGGGATGGGAAGTGTTGGATTCTCTTCAACAAAGTTGCATTATGATGTTAGTATGTCAAAGAGAACAAGAAAGCCATTGAATCTGAATGGAGTAAGTGATCATGAAAGGAAATATGAGAGGAAGAGTTTGAAGCAGCTAATGATTGAAGTAAGAAGCATTTCTCTAAGGCAACATCTTATAGAGGATCAACAAAAGAAACCACAAGAAAGTCTAATAAATGGATTAGAGTTCAAGAAAATTGTGACACTTTTATGTCATACGATTAAGAGAAAGAAGCATGCAGGTTACACAATTGAAATACAGAGGAATTAGTTCCTAATAACTCTCTACCACCTATTTTCAAAGTGGGGTTGGGGGAACAAGTATACTGATTATATATATGTGCATTTGTCCCTTCTGTACATTGTCACATCCTGAATTAATAATGCTTCCAATTTTCTGAAAAATAAAATTCCAATTGTGTCCAACTTTTCATTTTTGGAATAGTTATGAAATTTCCATGAATAGGATCAAACTTCATTGCATGGTATTTGCAAACGCAAAATTTTAGTCAGACTCCATGAAGAGACAAGGCCTGCGTGTTCGCAGGTTTGATTCTTTCTCACTGTAAGTTGTTATGTTACTTTTCAAAAAGCTTTAATTAAGTAATGCTTCACCCATAAAATAATGATAATTTATTACTTTCTAAATCTATTAATTAAGTAATTATAATAGTTAATGAATTTGGTATCCTTGAATGGGAAAATTAATAAATTAGTCAAAATCCCTAACATAATTAGCTAAAACATCTACACTTTAAAATAATTATTAAAAATGTCATTATGTTATTATTTTAGCAATATAATGTATCCTAATATAATTAATTTAATATCTTTTTATTTCTCAAATCAGGCATACAGTTACCTAGTTTGACTCCATTACTCAATTACCTAGTTTGACTCCATTACTCAATTACCTAGTTCAATTCTAGTAATTATATTTGATTTGTTAGTTTGTATATTGTTTTAGTTTGTTGAATTTTGTTATTCAATTGTTAATTTGTACATTTGATTATTGTTAGTTAGGGATAGAATTGGGGATTTTAGATTTTAGGGTTTTCTTTTAAATTGTGGGTTTTTAAATATGATTGTGAATTGAGTATTAGAAGTTATAATTAACAAATAATTAGAAGTTAGAAGTTAGATTAGTTGCATTCGGTTACTTGAATTTGTGCTTATATATTATTGTCGAAAATTGGGTTACTTGAATCCGACATTGTATTTATGCTTATATATTGTTGTCGAAAATTGGGTTACTTGAATTATATTCTTGAACTTAGAAATTCTAGAAATTAGATATGAACTTGAATTTTTGTAGGATTTTAGAAATTTAGGTTGTGAAATTTAGAAAACTTGAATTATTGTAGGATTTTAGAACTTTAGGTTGTGAACTTTAGAAATCTTGAATTACTGTAGGATTTTAGAACTTTAAGTTGTGAACTTTAATTTAGAGAACTTGAATTTTTGTAGGATTTTAGAATTAGGTTGTGAACTTTAGAAATCTTGAATTATTGTAGGATTTTAGAACTTTAGGTTGTGCACTTTAGAAATCCTGAATTATTGTAGGATTTTAGAAGTTTAAATAGTGAACCTTAGAAATCTTGAATTATTGTAGGATTTTAGAACTTTAGGTTGTGAACTTTAGAAATCTTGATTTGTAGAATTTATGAACTAATTATTTGGTTGTGAACTTTAGAAATCTTGATAAAATATAGTCTTTATGAACTATTTAATCAAGCTTGAACTTAATTAAAATTTTAAACTTAATTTGAAATTTGAATTACTCAAAATCTTGAATTATTATAGGATTTTAGTATTTCAATAAGTTGTGAACTTTAGAAATCTTGAATTATTATAGGATTTGAGAACTTTAGGTTATGAACTTTAGAAATCTTGATTTGTAGAATATATGAACTAATTATTAGGTTGTGAACTTTAGAAATCTTGATAAAATGTAGTCTTTATGAACTATTTAATTAAGCTTGAACTTAATTTGAACTTGATTAAAATTTTGAACTTAATTTGAAATTTGAATTACTTGAAATGTTATTGACTTTTGTATATTTGAATTTAATTAGAACTTTGCACTTAATTTATAATAACTTGAACTTAATTGGGAATATGAACTTAAAATCTTGTTGAGCTTAATTAGAACTTAATAATTGAACTTAATTAGAGCTTGAACTTAATTTATAATAACTCAAACTTAATTAGGAATATAATTAATTATTTGAAATCTTAAACTTAATTAGTGTTTATGAATTAACTAAGCTTGAACAAATTTGTAGTTAAATTATTATAATTATTTATCTATATTTTTGTAGATGGATCATTGTTTGTGGATGTACAATATGCATTATGAAACTAATGGTGGTTTGAAACCTGACTTTGTTGACGGTGTTAGAGGTTTTATTGAACATACAATGACACTTGATATTTACAAGAATAATGGCTTGGTTAGGTGTCCTTGTAGTTTATGTAGGTGCTTAAAATTTTTTGAACCAGATATAGTCATAGTTCATTTGTACCGTAATGGATTTAAGCCTAGATATTTTGTATGGGTAGATCACGAAGAAAGAGATGGATTGAATGGTATGTTTTATAATTCGATGGCCGTGGATGAATATAATATGCTTGCACCACATGGTTAAATTAGGGTTGAACAAGATGATAGGGTTGAACAAGATAATAGGGTTGAACATGATAGGATTCATGAAATGATCAATGATGCTTTCGGGGTTCAAGATGGTATGGAACCCGAACAATATTTTGATGAAGCTCCTAATGAAGAAGCAAGACGCTTCTATAATCAATTAGAAGAGTCTAGTCGTCCATTATGTGAAGGGAGTCCGCATTCTGCCTTGTCAATTGCGGTTAGATTAATGAATATTAAATCAGATTGGAATGTTCCTAATGCACCTATGGACTCAATGGTTGATCTTTTGGGTGAACTAGTTAATCCGGAGTTTAACATTCCTAAGAACTTCTATCAGGCAAAGCGTTTGGTCTCCAAGTTAGGATTGACATATGATAGAATCCATTGTTGTGTTAATGGCTGCTTGTTGTTTTACAAGACTGATTGTGAATTAGAATATTGTAAGTTTTGTGAGGACTCCTGCCGAAAAGATGGTCCCAATTAAGGCAATGCATTATTTACCTCTTATTCCTAGGTTAAAGAGGTTGTATACATCGATGCGGTTTGCTCCACATATGAGATGGCATAGTGAATACAGAAGGTCGCCGGGTGTCTTGTCTCATCTATCTGATGGTGAAGCATGGAAGCATTTTGATAACGTATATCCTGATTTTGCTAGTGAACCAAGAAATGTTAGATTGGGATTATGTGCAGATGGCTTTACACCATTCTCTAATGCTGCTTCGACTTATTCTTGTTGGCCTGTATTTCTTAATCCCTATAATCTTCCTCCTGAAATGTGCATGACAAATCCCTACATCTTTCTAAGTTGTGTTATTCCAGGTCCCCGTAATCCAAAAAGTTTGAGTGATGTCTATCTGCAACCATTGATAGATGAGCTCAAACAATTGTGGTTTGAAGGTGTACTGACTTATGATATATCACCTAAGCAGAATTTTGTTATACGTGCTTCTTTAATGTGGACTATTAATGATTTTCCTGCATACGGGATGTTGTCTGGTTGGATGACAGCTGGAAAACTAGCTTGTCCGTATTGCATGGAAAATAGTAAGGCATTCACTTTAAAGCACGACATAAAAAATACATGGTTTGATTGTCATCGTCAGTTCTTGCCAATGGACCATGACTTTAGAAAGATGAAAAATGTATTCAGGAAAAATAAGATTGAAAATGACCCCCCGCCTCCATTACTCACAGGGCATCAAATTTGGGAGAGAGTTTCTCAATTGCCTAATGTTACAGAAGCTTCACCTTTTACACTTCCTGGATATGGTGTTGAACATAATTGGACCAAACAGAGCATATTTTGGGAGTTGCCGTATTGGAAGGACAATATGCTACGGCATAATCTAAAAGTGATGCACATTGAAAAAAATTATTTTGACAATTAGTTTAACACAGTAATGGATGTCAAGGGCAAGACAAAAGACAATCCAAAAGCTAGAATGGACATAAAGGAATATTGTAGGAGAAGAGAGTTGTGGCTGCAGGAATTACAAATGGTAAAATAGTTAAGCCCAAAGCCAATTTTTCATTCACATTGGATGAGAAATGTGAAATTTGTGAGTGGGTTAAAAATTTGAGGATGCCGGAGGGTTATGCTTCGAATTTAGGAAAGCGGGCAGATATGAATGAAGGAAAATTGATAGGTATGAAAAGTCATTATTGTCATGTATTCATGGAAACTTTAATACCTATCGCTTTTAGCCATCTACCCAAAAGAATATGGAAAGCAATCACAGAGATAAGTCTTTTCTTTAAAGATTTGTGTTCTGGAAAGTTGTTGGAGAGTAGTTCAGATAGGATGGAGGAAAATATTCCTGTTATTACTACTAAGTTGGAGAAGATCTTTCCATGTGGTTTCTTTGATGTGATGGATCATCTTCCAATTCTCCTTGTCCAAAAGGCCCGCCTCGGAGGTCCAGTTCAAACAAGATGGATGTATCCATTTGAGAGGTAACATTGAAATATTCACTAAGTTATATATATTCACTAAGTTTATTTTTCTTAATTAACAAATATAGATATATACATGCAGAAAAATTGGCAGTTCCAAGCAAACAATTTAGCAAAGGGGAAAGATCGAAGGATCAGTTGTTCAAGGTCATATTGGGAGAGAAATTTGTGATTTTTATTCTTATTACTTTAGGAAAGAAGTTTCATGTAGGAGAAACAGGCCCAATCGCAATGATGAAGGTGATGTCGATCCTTTGTTTCCACCGATATCATTTTTTAATCAAAATGGTCGAGGATCTAAAAAGTGTGGAAAGCGAGGCTTCACTAGTATGGAAATGGAATTAGCTGTAACACATATTTTGCTTAATTGTCGAGAGATTCAACCATATCTCAAGTAAGTGTTAAAGTATGTTATCAAATTACATACTAATAAGTGTTTATTAACTAACAAAAAATCTGAATGTACAATATTTATTAGCTTGTTCGTAAACACATGGGGTAATGAAGCCATCTATACGAGATTTTCCAAATGGCTAAAAGAATAAGTAAGCGTGCAAGCTTATATTGAATCAATAAGTATTTAATAATGTATTCATGTTATACTAAATTGTATTGTTTTGAATAACAATATATAGGTTTATGATGAATACTCAAATGTCGAACATTTGTAATTAGTGAGAGAAGTTGCACTTGGACCTGAATCTCAAATTCAGACAATGAATAAGTATTTTGTCAATGATTTTAAGTTTCAAACTGAAGAAGTTTCTAAGAATAAGAAAACAAATAATAGCGGTGTCTGCATACAAGGTGATGATGGTACTGGCCAAACTATTGAATATTATGGTGTCATTCATGAGATTATTGAAGTAAGGTATTCATGTTGGCCTAAAAAGAAGATCGTATTATTTAGGTGTAAGTGGCTTGACCCATCATCTAGAGGCACAAAGGTGGACCAACAACATAATATAATTGAAGTTAGGCACACCAGGAAATACAGAAGTTCTGATCCTTCCATCAGTGAACAAAATGCTAAACAAGTGTATTACGCTCCATATCCATTGCATAAAGACAAAGCTGATTGGTGGATTGTTATAAAGACTAAACCTGTGGAAAGAATTAAAATTGACAATGTCTTAGATGTGGCATATCAAAATGAGGTTGCAATTGTTCAGCAACAAGTTGATATTGAATTGGAAACCACACTAGAACATCCTCAACACATATTAGAAGAAGTATCTGATGATGAGATAATGACAAATGTTGAAGAAGAAATAAATGAGGATGAGGGAAAAGAATCATTCGATGAGGAAGAAGAATGGGACAGTAAAAATGAAACAACTAAGGAGGAAGAATGGGAGAATGATTGAAATGAAACAAGCGAGGAGGAATAGAAGTAGAATGATAGCAAGTATGTAAGTTAATTTATTTTGCTAATACTAATTTTATTTAATTTATGATTTTATATATATTATCCATGTAAATTTGCATACAGATGTCATCAGGGGCTGATGGTTGATGAGTCGATAGATTTGACTCATTTATAGCTTCGATTGTGCCAAATTAGTGTCCTCAATGCCCATTTTGCACCTATAACTAATGTTAAATCGTTTATGTGCAGCATGAAGGACCTGGAATGAGGAAATGGAAATATAATGCAAAAAGAAGCCAAAAGAATGCAAAAAATTGAAAGAAAAAGAAGGTTGAGGCTCGCCAAAGGCAACTCGGCGAGTCTCCGAGTGAATGCATCCTCGCCTAAAGTTTCAGCAAACAAAGGGCAAATATAAGTCAAGTCACCGAGCTGAGGGACCAGACGGCGAGTCACCGATCAAGACGGAGAGCCCGATGCACCTTGCCTAAAGTTCCAGAATGAAATCAGTATTGAAGTCAAGAGTTGAAAGGCGAGATCGAGAAACTCGGTAAATCACCGAGTGGAAGGGCGAGCCCGACTAACGCCGCCAAATGATCCTAAAATTCAAATCGTGTGGATTTTTTGGGAAAGTATAAATAGAAATTTTTAAAATTGAGTTTAAGGGAGAGAGCTGGGAGAGAAGAACTAGAACTCAAATTTAGAAAGTACATTGCACTTGAATTGATTTGGTGAACTATTCTTGTGAATTCTTAAGAATTGCACTTTGGGTAAATTTTTTGTTGATTGTAGTTGCTGTTTGGAGACTTGAAAAACCAATGGCTAATGTTTTTGGTAACTATCTCTTCATCATTACTATGATTGGCTAACACCCCATTGCCTTAGGGGTGCGATTATGTGTTCAAATGCCTAATTAGCTTATGAGTCTTATGGATTGCTGAATTAAATGTTAAAATAGAATGGGTTCAGTAGATAATTCATATTTTTATTTTATGAATTGAAGTTGCAAATTCAGTTCTAGTTTATATCTCTTTTTATGCTTGTTGAAGGTGCAATTGAATGGAGTTGTTAACTGATGATCGTATGAGTTCTCACTTGTGCTACTCAGCTTGTTAAAGTGGGTTTGATTAAGGTACTAGATTGTGTTTTGTATTGTATTGCCTGTTGGGGTTTGGTAGAACCCAATTGAAAGCATGGTAGTTGGTTGCGAAATAGCTATCATAGTTGAAACTTGCCTACCTATTATGTCTCAGCATTCTTATGCAATTCGTAATGACCAATTTAGTGAAATTTGTATTTGAACACTCACACATCCCTAAGGTCCGAATATTTTCATTGGTTAAATCTCTCTTTAGCTCGTGTTTGCTGAAATCAATCATTTAAAACTCCTTCCTATTGATAATTGAAACCTAGACGATTTACTTTATGCATCGATTCATTTGTTTACCTCTACAAAAGGCTAGATCACTTTAGTACTTCATATTTGAATTATATACTCTCTGCCATTCCTCGTGAGATCGACCCCAGCTCCTTGTTGGGTTTATTTTGATAACGACAGCCTACATCTTGAATTGTGATAGGTGTAGTTGAGGGTTATCAAAACTGGCGCCGTTGCCGAGGAATGCTGTCTAGAATTCTTGTATTGACGTATTTGAGTGAATTAGTTTAATTGTAGTCAAATTTACTTATTAGTCTTTTCGTTGTTTATTTTCAACAGGTGACAGCATGAGTGACGCTGATAGTGCTGTTGGTCAGAATGATGAGATACGTCATGTGAATGATGACATTGGTAATCTGAATGACTTTAATGTAGCTCAAGTGGAAACTGTTGGGGCTATACGCTTGCCCCCACTGTGGGTAACGCCATTTTTCATGTGACGGGAACTATGCTTCAGCTGTTGCAAATCAAAGGCTCATTTGGAGGGCTTGCTCATGATAATCCACATGACAATCCATGAGACACGGCTCAGATTCTAGAAGCTTATTCTACAATGTCCTACTCATGGGTTACCTGAAAATGTGTTGTTGCAATATTTCTACCGTAGCCTTGATTCGGTAAACAAGTCTATTGCCGATCGTTTTATTCAAGGTGGAATCATGAGACAACTGGTTCATATTGCATCAGCACTGCTTGATGATATGAAAAAAATCAATCGGGCTTGGCACACAAGAGAAGACCAAGTATCACCTCTTGTAGTCGGAATGACTAAGGAGCAAATTGAGAAAGACCATGAGCATGATGCGAATATGGCCAAGATGATGACTCAATTGGATTTGTTAACAAAGAATGTCATGGGTGCGGGATCCAAAGCCGTTAACGCAGCTGCTATGAGTCCAGATGATGTTGCATTTGAAACCATGTACAACGAAGAAGTCCAATTTGTGTCGAATCAAATGGTGGGTTCTCGTTCAAGCTACCAAAAGTGGGGTAGGAATCAAGGTTGGAACAAAGATCAAGGTGGTGGTTGGAGAGATAATCAGGAGTGGCGTGATCGAGGTGCCAATTGGAGAGATGGTGCGAGAGATCGATATGTACCTCCACATGATCGTCCTAAAGTTACCGAACCAAAGACTGATCCTGAGAGTTTTAGAACTGAAGATATGGTTGCTAGTATTTTGCACAAGGTGGAAGGTTCACACAAAGTACTCAAAGAGATGAAGGCTGATTTCTTCTCTCTAAATCAAACGGTGACTTCTCACTCTACTTCTATTAAACACCTGGAATCACAAATGGTTCAATTATCCACTCAATTGCATCAAAGACCAAATGGTGGCCTTCCTAGTGACACATTTTCTAACCTAAAGAATGAGAATGCTCAGTGTATGGCAGTAGTGACTTGAAGTGGAAAAGTTGTGGATAGTGATGTGGTTGAGGCTGATGGGGCTGATGATGATGTAGACAATGGTTTGCCCAACAAAGATGTTGATTCAACGAATAATGTGACACCCGGTGGAACTACTACATCAAAGGTGGGGGATGTGTCTAAATCAGTTGCTCCAAAGCCGCTGCCTAATATTAAACCCCCTTTCCCACAAAGGTTGAAGAAAAGAGATGATGTTGCAAAATTCCAAAAGTTCCTCTCTATTTTCAAATCTCTCTCTATAAACCTCCCACTGGTAGACGTATTACTAGAAATGCCGGGGTATGATAAGTTTATGAAGGAGTTGGTCACGAAGAAGAGATGTATGGACTTTGAAACGGTTGAGGTATCCCATAGTTGTAGCGCTATCTATCAAATGTGGTTACTAAAATAGATGATCCGGGAGCGTTCACAATACCATACACTATTGGGGTGTTCAAGTTTGCTAAAGTATTATGTGATTTGGAAGCTAGTATCAACTTGATGTCATATGCTATTTTCAAGCAACTTGGGCTAGGCGAGCCTAAGTCAACCACAATGCGACGTCTCATGGCAGATCGTTCCATTAAGCGACCTATTGGTATTTTGTATGATATTTTGGTAAAGGTTGAAAAGTTTATCTTTCCGGCAGATTTCGTTATTGTTAGATGGATGCCGAGATCCCGATTATTCTTGGTAGACCATTCTTGGCTACCGGAAGAGCTTTGGTTGATGTGGAGAGTGGCGATTTGAAATTTTGGGTTAATGAGGAGGAAGTCACTTTTAATGTGTGTAAATCATGAAACAACCCAATGATATTCATGTGGTGTCTGTTATTGATGTGATTGATGAAGCGGTTGCTAGTATTGGCGAAATATCTTGTATTGGTGAATCTATAGTTGCGGTCCTATTGAACTATGATGGGGAAGAGATTCAAGATTATGATGAAGTGGTGGCTGCTTTAACGGGTTTAGGTTCATACTCGAAAACTCCTTTGAAGCTTGAGATTGATTTGAAAAATAGAGAAAGTCCTCCCGTGAAGCCATCCATTGAAGCATCTCCGAAGCTTGAGTTGAAAACTCTTCCCTCTCATCTTCGATACATATTTTTGGGGGCGAACAATACCTTGCCAATAATCATCGCAGCTGACCTACTTGAAGGGTAGGTTCAAGCACTTGTTAGTGTGTTAAAAAGATTTATCAAAGCTATAGGATGGACAATTGCTGATATTGCGGGAATCCCTCCCGGTATTTACACGCATAAGATTCAGTTGGAAGCTGATTGTAAGCCGAGTGTCGAGCATCAAAGGAGGTTAAACCCTCCAATGCAAGAAGTAGTTAAGAAGGAAATCATCAAGTGGTTAGATGAAGGTGTGGTTTACCCTATTGCAGATAGCAAGTGGGTAAGCCCAGTTCAATGTGTCCCAAAGAAGGGTGGTATGACTGTCGTCCCAAATGAGAAAGGTGCACTTGTACCAATGCATCCAGTTACCGGTTGGCGTGTGTGCATGGACTATAGAAAGCTTAATTCGGCAAATGAGAAAGATCATTTTCCAATGCCCTTTATACACCAAATGCTTGATAGATTGGCGGGGCGTGGATTGTATTGCTTCCTTGATGGTTATTCCGGTTATAATCAAATATACATAGCCTCGGAGGATGAAGACAAACTACATTCACCTGTCCCTATGGAACATTTGCATTTAAACGAATGCCTTTTGGGTTGTGTAATGCACCGGTAACATTCCAAAGGTGTATGTTGTCTACTTTCGCTGATATGGTTGAAGACTCGATGGAGGTATTTATGGATGATTTTTCCATAGTTGGGGATTCATTTGAAGAATGCCTTGAACACTTGGGCCGAGTCTTAAGGAGATGCGTAGAAACAAACATCGTTCTTAATTGGGAGAAGTGTCACTTCATGGTGAAAGAAGGGATTGTTTTGGGGCACAAGATTTTAGGGAAAGGTATACAGGTGGATTAAGCAAAGATTGAAATTATTGCCAAATTATCACCTCCTATCTCAGTTAAAGGTGTCCGAAGCTTCTTAGGGAATGCTGGTTTCTATCGGCGGTTTATAAAGGATTTCTCTAAGATAGCTCATCCTCTTTGCAAGCTTCTTGAGAATGACAGCGTTTTTATGTTTGATGAGGCTTGTATGGTTGCTTTTGAGTGCCTAAAAGAGAAACTTGTGTTGGCTCCGGTAATTGTTGCTACGGATTGGGGTAGCCTATTCGAGTTGATGGGTGATGCTAGTGGTGTCGCCTTGGGTGTTGTACTTGGTCAATGTAGAGGCAAGCTATTTCACCCGATATACTATGCAAGAAAAACCTTAAATGTGGCTCAAAGGAACTACACTATTACCGAGCAAGAGTTGTTGGCTGTAGTGTATGCTTTTGAGAAATTCCGAGCTTACTTGTTGGGGGGACTAAGTAGCGGTGCACACTGACCATGCAGCCATCCATTACTTAATGGCTAAGAAGGACGCTAAACCAAGACTGATTCAGTGGGTATTATTGTTATAAGAGTTTGATTTCGAGGTCCAAAACCGGAAAGGATGCGAAAATTAAGTGGTTGGTCATCTATCGAGACTTGAAACAAGTGTCGCTGTGTCAGGTGACAGGAATATTGAGGATACTTTTCCTGATGAGATAGTCATGATGATATCTAAAAACTCCACACCCTGGTATGTCGATTTTGCCAATTACGTAGTGTGTGGACTTCTTCCT
Source organism: Solanum appendiculatum (assembly GCA_018342035.1). Lineage (NCBI taxonomy): Eukaryota > Viridiplantae > Streptophyta > Magnoliopsida > Solanales > Solanaceae > Solanum > Solanum appendiculatum. The sequence continues at coordinate 55,696 of JAGDQO010000042.1, read as the reverse complement.
GATTGCCTGACGTTCTATCAACATAAGAGGTTTCTTTTTTATGCAAAAAGTATTTTTGGGATGACCCTATCTGTTCCGGAAGTGTGCTGATCACACAATCTGGAAATGTGTACCGGAAGTCGAAGTCGACGCTATTCTTGTTGCCTGCCACTCATTTCCAGTTGGTGGCCACTACAGTGGGGCACGAACAATGGCAAAGGTGCTGCAAAGTGTCTATTATTGGCCAACACTGTATCAGGATGCAAATTCTTTTGTCCGCAGGTGTAGTTCATGTCAAAAGCAAGGAGGGGTATCAAGAAGACACGAGCTTCCCCTTACTCCCATTCTTGAGGTTGAATTGTTTGATGTGTGGGGAATTACTTTTATGGGTCCTTTCGTGAGTTTTTTTGGGAACAAATACATTTTGGTGGCCGTTGATTATGTGTCAAAGTGGGTGGAAGCTGTCGCTTTACCCAACAATGAGGGGAGAAGTGTCATTACATTTCTTAAGCGATATATTTTTACAAGGTTTGGTACACCTCGGGCAATTATTAGTGATGGAGGTTCGCACTTTTGCAACCGATTGTTCGCATCACTACTGAGCAAGTATGGAGTAAAGCACAAGGTTGCCACCCCTTACCATCCGCAAACAAGTGGCCAGGTTGAAGTGTCCAACCAGAAAATTAAGGAAATTTTGGCTAAACTCGTGAATGCAAATCGTTCTGATTGGTCACGAAGGTTGGAGGATGCTTTGTGGGCCTATCGTACCACATTTAAAACACCAATTGGTATGTCGCCGTATCAATTGGTGTTCGGAAAATAATGTCATCTCCCGGTGGAACTTGAGCATAAAGCCTTGTGGGCGTTGAAAACCATAAATTTGAACTGGGACGTTGCGTCCAAAAGTCAGGTTGACCAACTTCATGCTTCGGAGAAATTTCGGCTTTGATCTTTTGAAAGTGCTTCTCTGTATAAAGAGAAAATGAAAAAGTGCCATGATGCAAGAATACTTGATCGAGAATTTAGGGTGGGTGATTCTGTGTTACTCTATAATTCTCATTTGAGGTTATTTCTGGGAAAGCTAAAGTCGAAGTGGTCTGGCCCTTTTAAGGTTTTCCGTGTATTTGACAACGGAGCTATTGAAGTTCAAGGTGAAAACAGGTCTTTCTTTAAAGTTAATGGGCAAAGGCTGAAATTCTATTTTGGAGAAGCTCCCGTTGTGCTATTAATTGATGTGGTGTACTTGGACGATGCTTGAATTCATGTCCACGTCGTACCACGATGTTAAATAAGGCGCTTCTTGGGAGGCAACCGAAGCTTTCTTTTAGTGTTTTGAATAACGTGTGTTGAGTGTGTAGGTTGGAGTAGGAAATTTCGTGAAAATACAACTAGGCGAAGGGTTGGCCCAATCGGCGCATCGCCCAATTGCCCCCTAGGATCGCCTATATTCATCAGAAATTGAAGGCTGAAGTTGCAAGCTACACTAGAAAATTTGGTGAAGGTCTGCACTATTTGGCGCATCGCCGAGTGGATCGGCGAGCCTGATCTAGCTCGCCTTCTGAACTTGAATGATGGCTTGGTTTCTTGTAACTTTTGGTGAGGAAAGGTAACCATCGGTGCATCGTCGAGTGGATCGGCGATGTTAATACCATCGCCCTTTGGGGCACGAACTGAAGGGTTTTTAATCTTTTCAAATTCAAATTTTCATCGCACTTGAAATTTTCCTCATATCTTCGCACACCCACACACTCTTGCATTTCTTTATTGCATTTTGATTGCCGTTAGCTGCTTGTGAAGTGCTTTGGACGTATCCCCGACCCCATTTTCATCGTGTGTGCATTCCATTTTTGACCTTGAGGTTAGTTTTTGAGATTTCCGATTTGTGTTCGCCATTAATTGTCAATAGCACTTGCACATACTTGGGTACTTGATTTGTGTATGATTACATGCCCTGATTGCTTTTAATCATTTTGATGATTTAATTTGAGTTCTTGAATGCCAAATTTTTGTAATTTCGGGCTTCATTAATTGGGTTTTTGAATGGATTATTTGTGGGTTGCAATTTATTCGTTGGGCGACGTTTGAGTAGCCCTGAATTCGATAAAATGGCTTAAATTTGCTCAATGATAGATTGGGTAATGTCTTTCTTAAGGGCAAATCATCGTTTTGTTATTTTTGATGTGTTTTGGGGAAGTCTGAGTACCCCATGATGAAATTGGGCATGGGTATAGGTTGTTTGTTGATGTTTGAGCTTTAATTGATGTGCATTGGGCTGTTAATTGAAAATCGTAAAAATTTTGGAAAGGGTGTTGATTCGAAGTGGTTCGGTGAGCTAAGTCGGGCTCACCTTTCCACTCGGCGACTCGCCCATTGCATCCCCATCGCCCTTTGTCTGTGAGTTTTTGGCCTGTCAATTCTGTAATATTCGGCGAGCCCCCGCTTGCTCGCCGAGTGAACTAGGTGACTCGCCGACCTGTTAGTTTCATCGCCCTTTTTGCTTACTTTTTGCATGATTCTCTTCTATTACTTTCGGCGATTTGTCTTTTGCTCACCTATTAGTTTCGGTTACTCGCCGAGTGGTTATGCGAGTCTTTCAGCAGTTTTGTTTGGTTGATTCTTCTCTATCCTAATTTGATCGATCTTTGTGTTGTTTAACAAATATGCCTCGCCGTAAAGCTGTAGCTCACAAACCCCCAAAGAAAAAGGCTAAAGGCGTGGTTATTGCTTTGGAGGGTGTTCGACCACATAAACCAAACCAACCCAACCTAGGGTCCACTCACAGGATAAGAGAAAGCGGCAAATCATCGAGGAGTCCTCTTCTGAGAGCGAGGAACTCTCCATCCAATTTACTTCTACAGAATCTGAGGGTGAGGAGGGTGAGGAGTCCGGGACTCCAATTGGTGAAATTCTGAAGCGGACCCGTGCTGATTTGAGGTCCAAGAGTCTGCATGACCCACTGGTTAAGGTCAACACTTCCTCCTCCACACCTGAGCCTCCAGCAGCCTCAGAACCTTCTTCTACTACTCTAGCTCTGATTTCAGCCCTGGCCCAGCTTCCTAGGTCGATAAATAGATTGAAGGCCGAGGGTACGCGAACAATCCTCAAGGAAAAGAGATTGTCTAGTGATGGGGTGGTGGACAGATACCCTGAGGTATGGGACACAATCCGAGTGCACAAATTTTAGATTTTTACACAGCCCCGGAGCCCGTACGTACCTATATGGGTTAGGAAGTTCTATGCCGCCTACTCCGGTCTGGTCCCAAGGGTCAAGAAGTTGGCCCAATCTATGAAGCTTGTGGACTTTGTCATTGTGAGGGGTAAGAAGGTCAAGTGTAGCAAGACCGAGATAAATGACGTTCTGGGTTTCACTTATAGGTATAAGCACTCCCTGGCAGACAAGTTGAAAGGGAGTTTGGAGACCTTGAAGGGGTGGTTGGCATCGTTAATAAGTGATGCCTCCTCCCGGTGGTTGGATACCGAAGCCATCATTGAAAAGAGGAACCTAAGCATTGTGGCCTGGTATTGGTTTTGTTTCCTAAGTAGTACTCTTATGCCCTTCCAGAATGAGTCGATTCTTCGACATCAGAAGGCAGCTCTTTTAGGGTGTATCATTGACAGGCAGCTGTTAAATCTGGGCATGATCATTGAGTGTGAGATGTTGTTGAGAGCTAAGCAGCAGCACACCTCCCTCCCGTTCCCGATATTAATTAGTGAGTTGTGCAAGCAGGCTGGTGAGCCATTCGACAGAAAGATGGATGTTGAGGTCACTTCGACCTCGTCTTGCGACATCCGGCGGATTGAGGCTGAGTATTTGAAGGACGAGGTAGAGAAGAGGAGGAGACCCCCAGTTGATACGTCACCGACAGTGGATGTTGATGCCATGGAGACGGGTTCTCCCACTCCTGCAGTTGAGCCGTCAGGTACGCCTGTTTCGGATGCTCCTTCCACTTCTGTCCCTGCACCATGCCCCTCGTCTTCCACTGCTCCAGCTTCAGCCCCTAGCACCTTGCCTTTGACTCAGGCTATGATTATCAAGATGGGGCATCTTGCACACTCAGCCGATGTGAGAGCTTCTCGAATTGAGGCAACAGTCTCGAGCATGATTGAGAGGGCTTGAATTGCCGCACTTGACCCTTTCCGCACTGAGTTAGCTGATCAGCGCCGCCTCATTACATCTCATGGAGAGATTTTGGCAGCCCTCACCGCTAGAGTCGAGGCATGTGACCATCATGAGGGCAGCTCCACAGATTTGACGACCATGCGCATCGAGATTGCAGGGTTGAGAAGGGATGTGGACGAGCTGATGTCCACTAATATTACCATGCTTTGGGGTAGCTTGGGTGTGCCTAAGGGTACGAGTGTCGATGTTCCTCCGCCTGCCACCACTGTTGTTGTTGCTGATGATGACGGTGCATCTGAGGCACCTGAGACAGATGAGGACTTTGCGATGCAGGACCAAGAGGTGTATGCTGATCTCGAGGACCTGGAGGGTGATTTGGTCCAGGCTGCCACTGCTGCGTCTCTCCAGGAAACTTCGATGATTGGGTTGAGTGGGACCCACAAGACCGATGAGAGAGCACCGGGCACTGATGCCCAAGCTGAGGACACACCCCCAGCTTAACGGGACAGGGGGATTTTCCATCTCACTTCTTTTATCTCTTATTTGTTGTTTATTTTGTTATTTAGCATTGAGGACACTGCTTTATCTTTTTGGTGGGGTGGTGTTTGTTATTTTGGATATTACTTTTGTTGTTTTTCCATTGATTGTTGAATGAAATGATGGTTTTGAATTCTAGCGATATCTCTCTTTGCTTATCATTGTCAATTTTGTGCTAATTGTATGATTGCAGTTCTCTTGTACTTTTAAGCATCAATTGTGCTCAATATCGAGGACTTGAATAGTGCTCTTGATTGAACAATATGTTGGTGTGTGTCCAACGAGGAAAATTGTAGTTGCATAGTCTTGTGTAAACCCTTAGCCTCTCGTTGTGACTAGCGAATTGTTGATGGTGAGTCTTGGAATGACCGTTGCACGCAAGCTTGACTCGTAGAGTTGTGATCCACAATTGTGTTTGAATGCAATGTGTGGTGAGCTTTACTTGAAAAGTGTGTATGATGATGCCTAGTACTTGCCTTGGTAGTCCGTGTGACTAAGCATTGATGAGTGTGGGAGATGATCTTAGGCATAAAAATTTTCGAGGGTGAACCTAGTTGCTAAGCCTTTGTGGACTACCTTGTGAGGGTGTGAACCCAGTTTGGCACCATTTGAGCCTATCCTTCCCCTTGATTGAACCATAAACGCAAGAACCTCAGCCTTTTGTGTGAAAATATCATGTCTCTCATACCTATAACCTTCATGAAGCATTGGTAAATTGAATAACCAACTTAGGCCAAAAGCCTAAGTTGGGGGTGTAGTGAGAATGAAGAGGGAAACTGAGCTAGAGGTTTGTAATTTTGATCTTTTGAAAGGCTGATTGTGAAAAAAAAATTGGAACCCCTTTAAAAAAAAGAGAAGAGAAAAAGCTTAAAAGAAAAGAAAAGAAAAAGATGTGAATAAAATAGTATCATTGTGCATGAAAAAAAAAAGACGGGGTGTTCATAGAAATGATTTATGTTCTTCAAAGTGAAAAATGATCAGTTGTGAAATTGAAATGATTGAGATAAAAAGGAGAAGTGATATGGAAACCATGCTTCATGAAGGTAGACCCACTAAACCAAACATTACCATACCTTGAACCTCAGTCCCATTAAGAGCCTCTAAAGACCTTTGTGATCTTACATGAACCTTGTGATGGTTGGATGGAAAACTCGGGCAAGCCTATGGGCAAAGTTGTGCAAACTCTTTCTCTTTTGAGAAGGTGAGTGTTGTATTGATTCCAAAATATCGATTCTCAATTAAACTTGGGCAAGAGATTGGAATCCTTCTTGATGTAAGGGCATTCAAATATCTTTGTGGGAATAAGTTGGCGTTTTAAGTAAGCATTTGTGAGCATAGACTTTAACTGATGATGGCTAGTCAGAATCTGATGCTTTTGGTGTGCATTTGATCCTTATATCTTATATTAATCCTTGTATGCACTTTCATGTGAGTTCTCAAGCAGCACTACTTGTAGACATTACTATTGAGTCATTGATCTCTTGTTTTACTTGAGGACAAGCAAAAGTTTAAGTTGGGGGTGTTCATGAGTCGGTAGATTTGACTCATTTATAGCTTCGATTGTGCCAAATTAGTGTCCTCAATGCCCATTTTGCACCTATAACTAATGTTAAATCATTTGTTGTGTAGCATGAAGGACCTGGAATGAGGAAAGGGCAATATAATGCAAAAAGAAACCAAAAGAATGCAAAAGTTGAAAGAAAAAGAAGGTTGAGGCTCGCCAAAGGCAACTCGGCGCATCGCCAGTGGAAGGGCGAGCCCGACTAACGCCGCCGAATGACCCTAAAATTTAAATCGTGTGGAGTTTTTGGGAAAGTATAAATAGAAATTTTTAAAATTGAGTTTAAGGGAGAGAGCAAGGAGAGAAGAACTAGAACTCAAACTTAGAAAGTACATTGCACTTGAATTGATTTGGTGAACTATTCTTGGGAATTGCACTTTGGGTAAATTTTTAGTTGATTGTAGTTACTATTTGGAGACTTGAAAAACCAATGGCTAATATTTTTGGTAACTATCTCTTCATCATTACTATGATTGGCTAAAACCCTATTGCCTTAGGGGTGTGATTATGTTTTCAAATGCCTAATTAGCTTATGGGTCTTATGGATTGCTGAATTAAATGTTGAAATAGAATGGGTTCAGTTGATAATTCATGTTTTTATTTTATGAATTGAAGTTGCAAATTTAGTTCTAGTTTATATCTCTTTTTATGCTTGTTGAAGGTGCAATTGAGTGGAGTTATTAACTGATGATTGTATGAGTTCTCACTTGTACTACTCAGCTTGTTGAAGTGGGTTTGATTAAGGTGCTAGATTGTGTTTCGTATTGTATTGCCTGTTGGGGTTTGGTAGAACCCAATTGAAAGCATGGTAGTTGGTTGCGAAATAGCTATCATAGTTGAAATCTTGCCTACCCATTATGTCTCAGCATTCTTATGCAATTCGTAATGACCCATTTAGTGAAATTGGTATATGAACACTCACATCCCTAAGGTCCGAAAATTTTCATTGGTTAAATATCTCTTTAGCTCGTGTTTGCTGAAATCAATCATTTAAAACTCTTTCCTGTTGATAATTGAAACCTAGACGATTTACTTTATTCATTGATTCATTTGTTTACCTCTACAAAAGGCTAGATCACTTTAGTACTTCCTATTCGAATTCTATACTCTGTGCCATTCCTCGTGGGATCTACCCCAACTCCTCGTTGGGTTTATATTGCTAACGACCGCCTACATCTTGAATTGTGATAGGTGTAGTTGAGTGTTATCAACAGTGATAGATCTCGCGAGCATCTTGGAGTTAGCCAGTCTAATAAGGCTAAAAAGAATAAGTCTAGGAGACCGATAGATCCTGAGATATTTCAGGATCTCTTTCTTCTTCACCGGAGCGCATTAGTCATGACACCCATTTATTTGTTGTTCCGTTTGGTATGGAAGATCCTAAGGCATATTATCCTAATTACCGTCGACCAGCCAGTGCTTCCTCTACTTCACAGCCAGTGCCTCCACGGCGCTACGAGGAACTACCTTTATAGGCTATTCGTCGATCACAGCCGTTATCGGTAGGTAGGATATCGTCTCCCTCTCCATCTCCCACAGGTACATCTCCTCAGCTATCTGCCATGAGGATTAGAGATTCTCGTAGTGAGCTGTCCGATGCTATGGCCGGTATGCCTCCATTGACCCAACATTATGTGCATCCTGGTGTATCACCTTCACCTACACCAGATGAGATATCTGCTCTGGCACCTGGTCAGAAGGACAGGCTTGGCAAAGTCATGATTGAGCCGGATGAATCATCATAAGTTTGTTTTGTTATCTACTTCTTACTTTATTTTATTTATTTCTTATACTTTAATATATTATTCATGAACTAACAGGTTCATTGTGTGTTTTGCAGGTGGCATCCTGCAAAGGATGCTGCCCGGGCTTTAAAAGAGTGTGTTAGGAGGCTTTTTACACAGGATTATCACTCCTGAAGTGAGATCCCAAACAGTGTACGTCAGGCGATGTTTAATGAATTTAAGGTATATATATGTTTAATTATATATTTTTTAGTTAACTTTAATAATTTTAGTATACTTTAGTTTTTTAATCATCTAACGCTATTCTTTTTTTTCCAGACTGTGTGTACTTGGGAACCGAGGTACAATATGGTCATTGCGACCACATTTGAGAGGAGGGCATCCATGAGACTGTCTAGCTGGCTAACGAAAGTCCAGGATACTAATCAATGTCCGCCTTGGATGTTGCCTCATGTTTTTGATGAATTGCGCCAGTATTGGAACACAAAAAAATTCAAGGCAATGTCCGAACAAGCTAAAAAGGCTAGAGGCAGTCTTAAGGGTGGCTCATTACACACCGGGGGTGCAAAGAGCATCGGAACAATTACAAGAGATATAGTAAGTTCTAATTCAAACTGTTAAATAAATAAATAGTTGATTAATATCATCATATATATATTTTTTATTTATAGGAAAAAGAATTGGGGCTCACTCCCCTTGTACCGGAGGTTTTCAAGAAGACTCATGTGAAGAAGAAAGAAAATGAGTCGGATCTGGATGTGTGGGTGGAGGAAAGGGCTGAACGAACTTTTGTAAGTTATTTAATTTAATATGAAAAGTGAATATGAATAGTGAATATATATATTTTGATGCTAATTTTAATTGTTAATCTGCAGGGAGAGTATTATAATTACGTGAATGAGAATCTAGATAGTTCGGTCTAAATGATGCCTGAACTGTCCACTCAAATTTGAATAGAAAAAATTGTTGGGGGCGAGGGGGGGCAAACAAGGGTAGAGTCTATGGTCGAGACTCTCATAATGATCTACAACGACTCCAGTCAGGCTTAGAAGGTATTGGATCGTCACGTCGCCGAGGCACTTGACGGTGTTCAGATAAAAGCTATGTCAGATCAAATAGCAAAACTTACAGCAGCACTGGCAGAGTCTGAGCGAAGAAGAGTAGCTGAATAACAAAGCATGAGTGCGACCGTTCAGCAAATCAAAGAACAAGTGTTGAACCTCGCTCGTCGACCTACTACATCGTCTCCTGCCGAGGACACAGAAGACGAGAGTTGGGAGGATGATGATGAATACATAGATTGCACTCCTTAGCTTTCATCTCTTTAGTTTATGGACTTTTTAAATTTTTGAAAGGAATTTTGAAAGACTTTATAAGTCTTTTAATTGTAATTTAAGTACTTTTGAAGTTTAATTTAAGTTTGTTGATTGATATTTTGTGTTTATTAAGTGTTTTGGTTGATTGGGCTGTATTATTTTGAATTGAATTGAATTGAATTGCATTTGCAGGTGGGCAGTAGAAACACCCAGTTTCTGCTGTCAAAAAAAATGCAGAAAAGGCGATGGACAGGGTAGTTTTGTCCGTCGCTTTTCTGCACTTTTTTTTAAAACAAAACCCAGAAAAGCAATGAACAGGGTCCTTTAGTCCGTCGCTTTTAAAAAAATTAAATTAAATGAAAGCGACGGACGGCGTCTCCGTTTGGAAATTAAAAAAAATCAAAAATTAAAAGAAAGCAACGGACTGCGTCGCAATTTTCAAATAAATAATTTTTTTTAAAAAAACAATAAGCGACGCAATCCGTCGCTTTTTTACGACGCTGTCCATCGCTTTTCTAAAAGTGTCGAGGTAAAAAGCGGCGAACCTGACTGCATCGCTTTTCCGTCGATTTTGTCCAAAAAAGCGACGTTGTCTGTCGCTTCAGCGTCGCTTTTGACCGTCGTTTTTTAACAGTTTTTTAGTAGTGTGAGTCGGACCTGCTCCACAACTTCTCTGCTTATCGAGCTCGGGCGGTTTCTCTGTCGGGTTCCAGATCTCCGCCGTCGCTCTATGGATGGTACCGAAAAGACTCTTCTCGAATCCATGAAACTTGATAAATCAATTGCCGGATCGAAGTTCTTAATTATTCATGCATTCTCAATTCTAACTAAGCAAAATACAGTTTATTTATATATTCATTATTTAGGTATTCATCCTAATTGCATATGTAAAACATAGTTTTTATTTTATTTTGCTCATTTTGTATTTTCAATATCACTTTGTATTTAGATTTGATTTTGTATTCGTCCTAATGGTATACTATCAAGTTTTGTATTTATATTTGATTTCGTATTCATTCTCAATTCTAAATAAACAAAATACAGTTTATTTATGTATTTATTATATAGGTATTCATCCTAATTGCAACAGTAAAACAATTTTTGTATTTTATTTTGCTCATTTTGTATTTTTAATATCACTTTGTATTCAAGATAGTTTGTATTTAGATTTGATTTTGTGTTCATTATCAATTCTAAATAACCAAAATGCTCATCCTAATTGCAACAGTAAAACAAATTTTGTATTTTATTTTGCTCATTTTGTGTTTTCAATATCACTTTTTATACAAGATAATTTGTATTTAGATTTGACTTTGTATTCATTCTCAATTCTAAATAACCAAAATACAGTTTATTTACCTATTCATTATATAGATATTCATACTAATTGTATTAGTAAAATAGATTTTGTATTTTATTTGGCTCATTTTGTATTTTCAATATCACTTTGTATACGAGATTTGTATTTAGATTTGAATTCGTATTCGTCCTAATGATATACAATCAGGTGTTGTATTGTATGGTCCAACTTTTCAATTGAAATAAGTATTTATCGTGCTCAGTTTGTATTTCATTATCACTTTGTATTCCATTCTCAATTTGAATGCCAACAAATCTGCATTACTTTATTATTATGTAGTCATCATAATTGAAAGAACAAGAGAGAGATGACACGTCGTATTTTTTCCAATTGTAAATGATTAGAGATTTAAGCGATTTTATCTTTTTTGAAATATTTCTCCCATAATTTTCTCCATTATGTTGTTAAAGATTTGTATTCTTTCTAATTAAATAAATACAAAAGTCGGCCTTATAACAAACTAAAATATTGACATTTTCAATAAATATTGAAAGTGTTGACAAGGGGTCTTATTAGATACTAAAATATTGTTGTTTTTAAAATTTTCCCTTTTTGAATTGTAATTTATTAAAATAATTCTTAATTAGTGACGCCAAATGAATGTGTTTTTAACGTATTTTTACTTTTCATTACAAAATTTAAATAAAACTTAAAAGTAATGCTACAACTTTACCAAAATTGAAAGCGAAAATGGTACATAAATAAATTGAAAAAGAAATCATTTGATTCTACTTTATGTCTCGTTATTATTGTTACCGTTGCCAAAGGTCAGTAAAAACATAAAACTTAAAATTTTGATTTAAAATTTTTTGAAGCATTCTCCAACGAGAAAAGTCAATCACTAATACGACGTAGTTTGACTTAAAAAAATTACTTATACTTGGATACTCATTGTGAAATTCCTAATCACGTGATTCACGATAAATATACCTTTCAAGTGTATCTCTAGTTGAATACACAATTTAAACTTAAATTCGGGACTAATTGGCCACCATAAAATATTATTTTCTTAATACTATAACAACAATGACTACACACAAATACATCAGTGAAATTTATTGCAGGTTTACTCCTTGAGAGTTATGCCAAGAAGGGTTCTGTCAGTGTCTTAGGATGGGGTGTGTGGAACCTTATGAAGAATGCGACTACGACTCCAATTAAGGCAGAAATCCCTGGAATGAAACCTAGAGAAAATCGTGTAACGGAGAAACAAGGATATGCTGGATCACAGGCAACAGGATCTGCACCTGCATTATTCAGAACAAACCTCAAGTTAATTTTGATGGTCAAATTTATTTATGTCTTCCAATTTTGGATGTACACACGTATACACTTAAGCTTGTATAAAGTTGAACAAGTAGATGCATGTACTCTACGTGGCATAATACCCATAGGACGTCATGTGAGATGCTATGTAGGATGCAAATTGCCACATTGGACAACACGTAGGACATGTGTATCTACTTGATCAACTCTATACAAGTTTACATATCTACTTGTGCATACCCAAAGTTGGAGTGTATATATATAAGATGTTAGATAATACCAAGTTAAAGGGACACTTATGTGTTATGCCTAAGAAAACTGTTGTTTTTAAGACGTGCATGGACATAGTAGACGGAGAGAGGGGAACCAGACGCTTACTCTCATATGACTCAAGAAAGTACAAAAACACTCCACATAAAACTTTGTCAATAAAGCCCAATGATCCATAAACAAAAGCAGATCCATCAAGATCTTTATCAACTAGCTCGCTTTCCATCCCTATTGCTGTTACCTGTCATCCAAATGAAAAGCTTCTATCATATAGCAACACACATATATGACATATGAACCGGTTGGCTTATCAATTCATAGTTACTTTGCAGCAAGAACCAATGAAAGCACTGATGTATGATAATCTGACAATCGATTCACGACCAGTTTCATTTTTCTAGGAACTTAAAATAAAGCATATAAAAGTCTGTTTACTAAGGCAATTGCTCCTTTACTGTCTATTTTCTAGTTTTCGTTAAAAGAAAAAGAGATTCAGAATGATACACATCACAATTATGCCTCAGTACAAAGCATACGTTATGAAATGTCTGATTAATTGCCTAAGCCAAGCTGGATAATTATTGACAGAAATTATACCAACAGGTTTTTGTTTGCAATCAAAGCATGTGATATTTTTAACATACAATAAACAGATAACAACAGAACTATACATACCGACTAAACAATCTAGAAATATTTTTTAAAAAAACCTCACTTACCATCATCAACGCGTTTGCTATGCCAATAAGTATGGACAAGACATACATAAAAGCCTGCATGTTTATTGGGAGGAAAATTACTGCAGCTCCACAAAATAGCCAAAGGAGACCCCCAGCGGAAAAGAAGGCCTTCAACCGTTCACCACTCCATTTGAGCTCCTACAAGCAAACATCAATCAAAATAGTTTATCCATGAGCAGAAAAAGTGAGTCTGGGAAACAAATATGAACTGAATGTTGAAGAGAACCTGCAGGAGGACAGACGCGATGAAGCTGGATAAGCAGATGATGGCAGGAATCTATTCACATGAATAAGATTCATTAGAATAAATTGCAATTTTTTCCTCAAAAGAAGAGCACCTTATTTCAATTTGATGGCAAGGCCCATACCAAGGCTTTTGAAGATGGGCTCATCCGTAGATCATTGATAACGTAAACAGCTAAGAATGTCTGAACCAAAAAAGAAAAAAATACACACACTAAAAATTAGGTGACCTGAGCAATGCAATACTGTGTAAATTGAGAGTTGAAAACTAAAAAAAAATGATGATGTTTGTACTGACCTGAGAGACATTAGTCATAACTCTAGTTAACACATAGATGCTAAGTACTTGGTAATATAGGACTTTCTTCAACCAGTATGTCCAAGAAGCCGTAGCACGTTTCCCATCAGATTCTTGTTTTAGACTGCACGAACAAAAGTGAATACTACCACATTAACTGTCTGCTCTAGCAATAATGTTAATAGTGAGATAAACATAAACATATAATACTACCAAACAGGATTGGAAAAATTTAGCGAACCTCGGTTCTTTAGTTCCAAGCTGAAATATAATCACGAACACTGCTCCAATGAAAATCGAAATATAAGCCATCAATTGGTACTGCATGTATTATTTCTTTAGTCAAAATTTAATCCAATAGGAAAAACTTGAAAATATAGATGAGCACTTGATTAAAATTAAGTACCTGATTCTTAATGTCAATCTGTGAGCTAGAAGTTTCCTTATTGAAGACGAAAAATGCGATCACATATAAGATTAGGCTTGCAATCTTGACCAATATTTTTCAGGTAAATGGTAAAAGAGGGAAAAAGGCATTAGTATACCAAGTATCACATAGAAAATATCAGTACATGAAACTGATCCTATAGAAAATAGCCAACCATTGTAAAAGCATTGCGACAGCTAACACAGGCTACTCTGCTTGTTGGGTTTAGTGTGACTCCATTCACCATTAACCTGCAATAAACATTTAGCCATGAATCCTTGTCCTGGATTTTTCAGCCATAGAGAGCTCTTGAAGGTGAAATGACAGCTAATGTTTTTAGTGCTAGTCTTAGAAACATATATTTAGAAAGAGAGGCAGATGGATGAGAAATTTTAAAGCATTCCGTACTACGCCACCCATTTGTACAACAAAGATTGTATGTTAACACATTGAAGTGGATAAGCCTAGGACATTACATATGTGATATCTGAGTGCAAGACCATCCACTGCAGAAAATCACTGCAGACATGCAGTAACCAGCGGTTTGAACGACAGGTGAATCAGATCCAAGAATTTTGCAAGGGAGGCAACCTCCGAAGAGTGATGTAAAAGATAGAGAAACTAACAGGCATCCCATGCCATGCCATATTTTGAAATGACCAAACCTGTATATCTGCAGATTAAAAGGAAAGAAAAAAGGCTGCAGGGTTAAATGCTCACTACAAAAAATCACTATTTTCCCACTGAAATTTTCTATTGAACAGTGGCTATTTTCATAAAGATTTTGATTGAATCAGTGAGAAAAGAAAAAATAGTAATGTTTTCATATGGAAAAATTAGGAAGTTCAGTGAGAATTTATTTTCACCACCATGCATTTTCGCAGTGACCTGGTTCGGTGGGAAATGTGTGGGAAAATCATGTTTTATAGCACAAATACCCCACTCATACGCGGTGGGAGAAACCTGTGTTCCTATTAGTGGCTCCAACTTATTTTTCTTGATCAGTAAAAGGAAATGAATTAGCTAAGACCAAATGAGAAAACAATTCTGTATATTTAATCAAGTACATAAGTGTCTTTCAAAATGGTGAGTTATAATACTGTTGAACAGGTAAAGAAACGGATAATGTACTCATCTGCACTGACATGGACAAGCTAAGTTTAACCAAGTCTAGCACGGGATGTTAAGCTTAACACGATGCTTCCACAAGACATAGAACATAAAAGGCAGTCGTAATTCTTCATGAATAGATATAGGCATATAGCACATACCACAAAGCATATATAAGAATAATTCTGTATTGAAAAGAAGGAAAATAAAATGGAATATATTACCAGTTCACCAGCTATTATGGTCGTAAATGCATCAGCAAACTGACCAGTAAGTGTGACTGTTGCGGCATTGCTGTGAATTAGAGAGGCTTAATAATGAGATGAATCTCAAAATAACAAAACAACTCACAGCTATGAATTATAAAAGAAGAAACTAGCAACCACGTTGTTATCACAATATATTCGGTCAAACAACATTTGGCTCATCCTTATAACATAGGGAGAGGAAACTGGAAAGAAAGAATAAAGAGTAAAGTAGCAACCTTGGGGACAATCCAATATCTGTCAAGTAGAGCAAGAGATATGTATACCAACAGGAAGATGTTATATCATTCAGCATGTGTCCCACACCATAAGTAAAGACAGAACACCTTCCTAGGGGCTTTGGTTCATCATCAACCATTTCATTCACCAACATGTCAAGTCTCCACTCTCCTAGTTATTTGACGCCTGCACAAAACATTTGATTTCACTTCATTATCAATTTTAATTTAACAAGTTTAGTTCACAATATAAACATCCAAACATTAGATTGTGTTTCTTGACTAACATGTATCGATCTACCAACTTCGATTTCTAATTTATCTACTCTATATGGCACAGATTTAAGCTGTGTATTCTTCCAGTAAATTATTGCATTTATTTGGGGGAAAGAGTACATTATTATGTCTGCAAGGAAAGAGTGATCAATCATTGCTTCATATATCTATCACCTAAAATACCTGATATAATTAAAAAAAACTTTGGAAAGGAAACTGACATTTATAACATTATTATAATTTATATGTTGCCATCACTCTCCAATTACTTCACTCATATGGAAAATAACAAAGTGGAGATGCATTAAAATAAACAGAAAGGATGTCAGAATTTTGTCCTGATTTTCTTATCTTAATTTAAATTTATTTTTCTCTCGAAAAAAAGTCAAAGTATTACTATAAACGTTTTAACTTTTTCAAAAATCCAAAAAGAAAAATATAATTTTCTTTCATATTTGGATTATTCTTTTTTTAGAGAAAAAGTTTGGAACTCTATAAATGGAAGATCGACATTTAAGAGTTTTGTTCATGGGAAATTTTCTCTCTTCAATTTTAATATTTTTCTTTTATATTAGTTTTCATACGTAGACCAATTGGTTAAACCAAATAATAATATTTTATTTTTAGTATAAGCTTTTGTCATCTAATTTATTAACTCCATGATTTGCAATTATAACCTAGCGCATGACGTTATGATCACTTTCGAAACAGTCACCATAACATTTCCTTCCTATCTCTAGACAAAATGTTTTAATTGAAAACTAAATACTAAGATAGAAACAACAGAAGTTGAGCATTACTCAATAGTCATTACCTAGGTGATGAAGAACAAGAACCAAATAACTCACTATGACTGTTAAACAAAAGAGAGAAAAAAAAAATTAAAGATGAGTTGCTCACCAACTTTCCCTTCATTTATACTACACTGCTTTGCTCTGCTCTGAATGATATGATATGAGCTGCTAATTTATTACTCCCTCTGTCCTTATATGTCACATATTTCATTTTTCGAGAGTCAAACATTTTAAGTTTGACTGTGAATTTGATCATTGAATCTTCAAATATTTGTAAACTACGTAAAAAGTATTATAAGTCACAATAATTGACAATTCAAAATATTTAAAAGATATATGAAATATTTACAGTCAAAGATAGACTTATTTAAATTTCAAAATCTAAAACGTGTCACATAAATTGAGACAGAGGGAGTATTGGTATTTGGAAAAGCTATTATTATATAAATCACCAAGAAGCAGATATTGGTGAAACAGAGGCAGTGGCCCTATGTAGGGTGGTTGGAGCAATTGTATTTTTCTTAACAAAAGAATTGTTTTTGGTATTTTTTTTGGAGCATTTGATTTGCAGACAATGAAATATTAATTAAACTATAAAAATCATATTATCCCAAAAGATTTGCACCCATTCCTATGGGTAACCCATGTTTCTTCTTTATTACTTATTAAATGATATTTTATTTCAATTTGTTTGTCTTATTTTTTTTACTTTGTTTTTGTTTTTAAAATAATATTTTTTTCCCCTTCCTAACACTCTAAGGAAAAAAATCTGGGTAGTGCACCAGCAAAGGTTTTGGTGGAGTGATAAATACTCCTTCATCCTTAACCAGAGGTCTCGGGTTAGAGTCTCTTGGGTACGGAGTCGCCTTTGTTAGAGAGTGTTGTACAACGTTTAAGAAAAAAAGAAAACTTTTGAAACTTGTAATCTAAAACAATCCTTAGATATTTGTATGATTGTAAATCATTTCGAGGTAAAAGAAGATTTTTTAAAGTTAAATTATTTCTAATTTTATTAAGGTGACATTCTTTTTAGGATGGATTAAAAAGAAAATGATGTCACCAAAAATGGGAGGGGGTAGTAAATTAATAATAATGAAAGTAATGCAAACAAAGATGACACAAATTCAACGTGGTTCGATTGTTCTAACCTAATCCACATGCGAAGAGGAACAATTTTACTATATCAACAAGAGTACAATAGAAAGTATAAAAATATTCTAATCATAATATCATATCATATCATCATCATACTATACTAAAAGTGGGAAGCTCTATAGTTAAAAGTTGAATTACAAAAATACTCTTCAAATATTTAATAATCAATTTAAAATCTTTTAAATAAATAATAATAATGTCATTGAGAGTCTTTTCCACTACTCTACTGAATATGCTTACAAAATATAACATATATCTATTATCTTTTGATATTTGTCCTAAATTTTAAATGGTCAACCCAAATTAATGAATAAGACTAATAAATAGGATTGAACTTGTAAACAAAACCACGTCTCTTCATTTGCTATAATTATTGGGAAAGTTACATAAATCACATAGTGTAAAGATGAAATTACTATATATCCTTACTTTTTTTCTAATTACAATAATCCCTTAAAATTAATCAAATTCGGATACATTAATGAAAGCGCGGATACATTAATACAAGCACGGATGCATTCATACATTAATACAAATACATTATTAAAATAAAAATTAACTCAATCCGGATACATTAATGAAAGCGCGGATACATTAATACAAGCACGGATACATTAATACATTAACACAGATACAATATTAAAATAAAAATTAACCCAATCCGGATACATTATTAAAATAAGAGATTTTAGTTATTTTAAAAAGATATAGGGACAAATGGAAAATAATATACTTAAAGGTGTGTACTTTAGTAATTTTTCCATAATTATTTCTGCATTATTTGATCTTTCCATCTTCTCTCCTCGCCCTTATTTTGTTGTTGAAACCCTCTATTAATTATAACAATAAGAGTGTGTTTGGTATGAAGGAAAACATTTTCTCGAAAATATTTTTTAATTTTTTCATGTTTAGTTGGCTTAAATGTTTTGGAAAATATTTTCCTAATCAACTTATTTTCCTCAAATTTAAGGAAAATGGCTTACCTTCAAAAAATAAGGAAAACATTTTCCAAAACTCTACTTCGTCCTTGAATTATTATATTTTTTCTTACCCCTACCTTGTACTCCGTACCCGACCCTCCTCATCCAAAACAAAATTAAAATTTTTAAATTTTGCTATTTTTTTTAAATTTCAAATATTTTTTTACCCCTACCCCCAAACCAGCCCCCAGCCCCCTACCCCCAAACCATCCCCTACCCAAACAAAAAAAGTTAAAATTATTGTTGAAAAATATTTCATATTTTAAGATTTTTTTAAACTCACCCAACGTCAATTTTTTTAAAAAACAATCATTTTTTAACTCAAATTTAAAAAAATTTCATTTATCATGCCACCCCCATCCCTACCCCCCCCCCCCTCAATCGGACAACCCCCGTCAAAAATTCTTTTTTTTTAAATTATTTTTTAAAAATATTTCCAATTAAAATTTTTTCATTTTTACGCCACCTCCCCCCCACATGCCACCCCTCCTCCCACCAAGTCCACCCCCGTCAAAAAAGTGTTTTTAAAAAAGATTATTTTTGAAAAATATTTCAAATTTAAAATATTTCATTTTTTAAGCCACCCCTCATAACCCACCCCCGGGTGCCCCCACCCAGGCTACCCCTATCAAAAAAAATTAAAAAATTATTTTAAAAAAAAATTTCAAATTTAAAAATTTTCATTTTTTATGCCAGCCCAACCCCCCACCCCCACCCAAGGCACCCACCCCCGTCAAAAAATTTTTTAAAAGTTATTTTATAGATAATATGTCTCGTTAAAACCTTACTAGGAAAAATCCAGTGGGAAAAAGCCTAGTAAAGAAAAAAGAGTACACATATCTTGTAATACACCTTGAGTGCTGTCTCATTAAAAACCTTACCAGGAAAATCCAATTGGACAAAACCTTGGTTAAGGGAAAAATAGTACATCGCGTATTTTACTCCCCCTGATGAAAACTTTATTTGATATCTCAGAGACGGCGCATTCCAATCTATATCTTAGTTTCTCAAATGTTGATGTTGGCAATGCCTTGGTGAATAAATCTGCAAGATTATCACTCGAATGAATCTGTTGAACATCTATCTCACCGTTTTGTTGAAGATCATGTGTGAAAAAGAACTTAGGTGAAATATGTTTTGTTTGGTCTCCTTTGATGTATCCTCCTTTCAATTGAGCTGTGCAAGAAGCATTATCTTCGTATAATATTGTTGGTATCTTTGTTTGCATAGAAAGACCACATAATTGCAAAATGTGTTGAGTAATTGATCTCAACCATACGCACTCTCGACTGGCTTCATAAATGGCTATTATCTCTGCATGATTTGAAGAAGTAGCAACTATAGTTTTCTTCATCGAACGCCATGATATAGTTGTATCTCCATATGTGAATAAATAGCCTGTCTGGGATCGAACTTTATGTGGGTAAGAAAAATATCTCGCATCTGCATAATCGATCAATTCTGACTTGGATGCATTAGAATACAACAATCCCATATCAATTGTTCCTTGAAGATATCTGAATATATGCTTAACAACTTTCCAATGTCTTCTTGTTGGACATGAGTTTAATCTCGCTAATAAACTTATTGCGAAACAAATATTTGGTCGGGTATTGTTGGCAAGGTACATTAGTGCCCCAACAACACTGAGATATGGAGTTTCATCACCAAGAAACTCTTCATCCTTTTCTTGAGGTCGGAATGGATCTTTATTTATATCAAGAGACCTCACAACCATCGGGGTACTCAATGGGTATGATTTATCCATGTAAAATCGCTTCAAAACCTTTTTAGTATATGTTGATTGATGGATAAATATTCCATTTTTCAAATGTTCAATCTGAAGGCCAAGATAAAATTTTGTCTTACCAAGATCTTTCATTTCAAATTCTTTCTTCAAACACTCAACAACTTTTGAAAGTTCTTTAGGAGTTCCAATGATGTTCAAGTCATCAACATATACAGATATTATTACAAATTCAAATTTTGACCTTCGTATAAAAATACAAGGACAAATAGGGTCATTCTTATACCTTTCCTTTAGCAAATATTCGCTAAGACGACTATACCACATTCGCCCTGATTGTTTCAAACCATATAAAGATTTTTGAAGCTTTGTTGAATAAGTTTCTTTTGAATTTTTATATGCTTCAGGCACTTTGAGTGCTTCAGGGATTTTCATAAAAATATATCGTGGTCTAGTGAGCCATATAAATAGGCTGTGACAATGTCCATTAGATGCATTTCAAGCTTTTCATGAACTGTCATATTTATTAGATACCTGAAGGTAATTGCATCTACCACAGGAGAATATGTCTCCTCATAGTCAATGCCAGTCCTTTGCGAAAATCCTTATGCCACGAGTTGTGCTTTATATCTTACGACTTCACCATTTTCATTTTATTTTTGTACAAAAACCCATTTGTACCCCACTGGCTTGATACCTTCAGGTGTTCGGACTATTGGTCCAAAAACTTCACATTTTTCAAGTGAAGCCAATTCTATTTGAATTGCTTCCTTCCATTTTGGCCAATCATCTCTCTGTCTACATTCATTGACAAATTTTGGTTCCAAATCCTCATCTTGTTGCATTATTTCAACAGCAACATTATAGGCAAAAATATTATCCACCACAATATTATTTCGATTCCACCTTTTTCTCGTCGAGACATAATTTATTGAGATTTCCTCATTCTCATTATTTTCAGGTGCATGGACCTCCCCAGTGGTGTCATCATTTATTATGTCTCGGAGCTCTTCATGAGCAATTGCCTCCATATTATGATCATTTATTCCTTTCCTTTTTCGAGGATTTTTATCCTTGGAACCAACTGGTCTACCACGTTTTAAGCGTGGTCCAGATTCATTTTCCTTAATAATTTATCCTATCGGGACATCAACTCGAACTTGAGCATTAGCATTTGGGATATATGATTTAGTAACCCGTGGAAGGTCAGTAAATGCATCCGGTAGCTGATTTGCAATATTTTGCAAATATATTATATTTTGAACTTCTTGCTTACATTGATTTGTTCGAGGATCTAAACAAGACGGTGAAAGTGAATTTCAATCTATCTCATTTCCCAACTGCTTTTGTTCTCCCCCTAATGCTGGGTATACTGATTCATCAAAATGACAATCAGCAAACCTTGCCGTAAATAAATCTCCAGTTCTAGGTTTCAAATATTTTATAATAGAACGAGATTCATACCGTACATATATCCCCAACCTTCTTTGGAGACCCATCTTTGTGCGTTGTGGTGGAGCAATTGGAACATATACTGCACAACCAAAGATTCTAAGATGGGAAATGTTTGGCTCCTGACCAAAAACCAATTGCAATGGGGAGATGTCATGCTAACTGGTTGGCCTTATGCGCACAAGTGCAGCTGCATGCAAAATAGCATACCCCCATATTGAAACAGGCAACTTTGTCATCATCAACAATGGTCTAGCTATCAATTGGAGATGCTTAATCAATGACTCTACTAGACCATTTTGAGTATGAACATGTGCAACTGGATGTTCAATTGTTATTTCAGTGGACAAACAATAATCATTAAATGCCTGAGATGTAAACTCACCAGCATTATCAAGACGAATTGTCTTTATTGCATAATCTGGAAGTTGTGCTTTTAACCTTATTATTTGAGCCAAGAACCTCGCAAAAGCCATATTGTGAGTTGATAATAAGCACACATGTGACCATCTTGTAGATGCATCTATCAAGACCATATAATATTTAAATGGTCCACATGCAGGGTGAATAGGCCCACATATATCAACCTGTATCCGTTCCAAAAATGCAGGGGATTCCACCCCAACCTTAGCCGCTGATGGTGTGATAACCAACTTTTCTTGAGAACAAGCAGCACAAGAGAATTTATTTGACTGAAGAACATTTTGGTTCTTCAAAGTATGCTTATGTGAATTCTCAATTATTCTGCGCATCATATTATAACCGGGATGGCCCAACCGGTCATGCCAAATGATAAAATCATTAGAACTAGTAAACCTTTTGTTTACTACGACATATGATTCAATCGTACCAATATTTGTATGGTACAACCCAGAAGAAAGTGCAGGTAATTTTTCATGCACAGTTTTCTTTTTCGCATTTATTGTAGTAATATAAAGGTATTCAACATTTCTTTCATTCGCAGTCTCAACATGATAGCCATTTTGGCGAATAACCTTGAAACTTAACAAGTTTCTTTGAGACTTACTACAATACAATGCATTATCAATTACCAATAATGTTCCTCCAGGTAGTAGTAAGGCCGCTCTTCCAGAGCCCTCGATCAATTTTGTACTACCGGATATTGTATTAACATATGCCTTTTTCATAACCAAATGAGAGAAAAATTTCTTTTCTCTTAGTATTGTATGAATTGTGGCACTGTCCAAAAGGCACAAATCTCCATTATCCATCTTGGATCCAACTGAAGACTGGAAATTTTATTTATCTTCATAAAATAAAAATACATAATAAGAAGTACGAAACTTAACAAAAGAAAGTTTAAGTACATCAGCTTTAAGTAAGACATTAAAATCACATAACAACATTATTCATTTCCCGATTCAATGATCAATCTTCAGTTGCGATCCCCAAAGAAGTCCTCTACTTCTAGATGAGTAATATCATCGAGCCCATCAAAAACATCATCTTTCAATGCTAAATTTGCCTCAATATTCTAATCATACTTTTGAGAAGATCCTGCCTGAGCATCATCTTTGAAAGTCAAATGTGACTCCACCCGGGCATTAGAAGAGGAGGCACCACCTTTATTTCCTTTTCTTTTGAAGGAATTTTGATATAGCCTGACAAAATGCTCAGGTGCCCGACATTAATTTTTCCAGTGACCTTTAAGGCCACAACGATGATAGTGATCGCCCTTGCCTTTTGAAGGATTATTTTGAGAACCCATATTGTTCTCCCTTTTGTTATGACCACCACTTCGACGATTATTAAATCATCTTTTTCCCTTGCCACACCCACGCACATTATCATGGCCCGATTATTTTATCTTATTTCAGATTGGCCGTGTGCTTCTACCCCATTTGCTTTCAGTAATAGAGCAGTTCCAGTGGGATGGGCTTCATGATTTTTCATTAAAAGGGCATTATGTTGCTCAGCCACCAGAAGGCATGAGATCAATTCAGAGTATTTCTGAAAACCTTTTTACCGATATTGTTGTTGTAGTATCACATTAGAGGCATGGAAAGTAGTTAGTGTCTTTTCCAACACGTCCTCATATTTTATAGTTTCCCCACATAGTTTCAATTGGGAAGTGATTCTAAATACAACAGAGTTGTATTCAATTACACTTTTATAATCTTGAAACCGTAAATGCATCCACTCATAACGAGCCCTTGGAAATACCGTTGCCTTGAGGTGGTCATACCTCCCTTTCAGACCTATCCACAATTCAAGTGGATCTTTCACTGTTAAGTATTCGACCTTCAGACTTTCATCAGGATGATGACGAAGGAAAATCATAGTCTTCGCTTTATCCTGACTTGATACTTTATTTCCTTTGATTATACTTACACTAAGACCCTTAGCGGTAAGGTGAATTTCAGCATCAAGTACCCATGCCAAATAGTTCTTTCCAGAAAATATCAATTGCCACAAATTCAAGCTTTGACAAATTCGACATGATGAAAACTATCATAAAATAATTAAGTTAATATCATGATGTTGGTTTCTTTATAATAGATGGTAAATTAATTTTCAAATAACAAAGAATAATATTATTATAAAATATATTATATGTGTAATGACCCTGAAGGCCATTTTTGGTAATTTTATAATATAACCATTTTACCCCTTCCGAGAGTTGCCCCGAGTCATGTTTGTCTTGTTAGTTTTGAGAAAATTCTTGTTAAGTTGTGGTTTTTGAAAAATTTTAAATGCTAAAGACTTAAGTGGTCAAAATGTGATTTTTGAGGTCATTCAGAGTTTCGGAACTTGGATGGAAATTCCGTCGATACCATCAGTTCCAGAATGTGGAAATTGGTCTAGGAGAGTTGACAGAATCAATTTTGGGGCTGTATCGTGGATTTGAGGTCTTAAGTTGGAAAAATTATAAATTTTTGAGCTTAGAGTTGACTTTGGTCAACATTCGGAGATTGGATGCTCGGATGTGGATTCCGACGACTTCGTTGGATTTGGGGAATGATTTTAGGCCTAGGAGTGGCCTTGGTTGAATTTTTTAGAGGTCCGAGTTTGTTTTGAGTTTTTGAAACTTAAGTTAGTTTCGTTGTACTTTATCAGGTTCCGGATCAAGGAAACCTCGAATCCAAATTCAGACGGTTTCATTGAGTTCGAAACATCAAATTTAGTAGGATGGCATATCTGGTTTGTGTGCATGGGGTTCAAAACGAATCCTGAGGGTCCTTTCGGAGACTTGTTGAGATTTCTGATTTTTGTTGTTATCTAGTGCCAGTCATTTTGGCCTCCGCGTTCGCGAAGGGTTGCTGCCCGGTTTCACGGAGGGCGAGGCTGGTAGCCTCTGCGTTCGCAGAGTGGGGCCGCGTTCACGGAGGATGGGGCTTGTGACCTCCGCGTTTGTGGAGTAGGACCCGCGTTCGCGGAGGGTCGAGGTGTTGTTCTCCGCGTCCGCAGAGGTAGTGTCCGCATTCGTGGAGTTCATTAATGCCTAAAACAGTGTTAAGTCGGGATTTTGCCCATTTCCTCCATTTTCATCATTTTGGAGCTCTCTTGGGCGATATTTGAAGAGGCTTTTCTTGGGAATTATTGTGGGTACATGATTTTAACCCTTGGCCTTGATTACCCATTGATTTAAACATGATTTTAACTTGGAGATTGGGTTTTTAAAGTGAAAATTTTGGGGGTTTTCATTGAACTCCGATTTTGTGATAAAGAAAGGATTGTGGGCAGTTTTGAACTCCATTTTCCAAATGGTTTTCTCTATTGAATTTCTAATGCCTTGACGCACCTTTTCATGTAAGAAATTCCGGATTCAAATTCCATTTTTGAAATTAGAGTTTTGGGTTGTTTTACCTTTTCTTTTCAAATTTCCAGTTCTTGGCATTGTTAGCTCCGGATTATGATTGTGGTTCATATTTTGAGTAGATTGTGGTGCTTTGGATTGCTCTCGGAAAGGAAAAGCTCCGGTTGTGGATTGAGCGTGTTTTGATTAAGGCAAGTGGACCTATAAAACTTTGTGAACCTTGTTAAATTCCGAATTACTTCCTTCATTGAGTTGGGGAGTAATGGGATTGAGGAATGGGATGAAATCTTGTATGAAATCAATCTAATTTGATCAATGGGGTAATAAAAAGGCTTATGTGCTAATGTTGTGAACTAAGTGGAGTTGTAGTGATCTTGTGTGTTGTGTTGTGATTGGAAAAGTGCTATAAAAGCCTTGATGAAATCGTGAAATTGATGAATATGTCTTTTGCTCATTTTGAACTATGGGATTAGACTTGATTATCTTGCTTAGCAATTGATCCTACTTGTGATAATGGGATTAGTGAAATGGAGACAAGGCAATCGATCATTTCGTACATGATGTGACCGTTGATATTGATATATTGTTGATAGGGTGGCGTGATTTGCATTGATATGGATTGCGTTGTGACTGTGAAAACTATCATTTCTCATTATTTGTGTGAACATGCTTGTGTGCATTGGTTTCGAGACACTATGATGAGACACTTTGATGATTATGCCGAGGTTTCTATCGGTGATATGTGATGCCGAGGTTTTTGCCGGTGATATGTGATGCCGAGGTTTCTGCCGATGATATGATTAGCCGAGGTCTCTTTCGGCGATATGAGGTGCCGAGGTATTTTCCGGCGGATACATGGTCCATGTGTGGCCCCCATGGGTTTCGGTCTGAGATTCAGCGGATGTGTATCATAGGATAGACATGCATCATGCTACTTGACATTGCATTGCATTTCATTGTCCTTTTCTTGACATGGTGGAGTTGTGTTTATGTCCCGTGACAATGTATTTGATGTTTTCTATGCTTATGTGTTCTATTGTTGATATTTGTGGACTGTTGTTGATCTATGTGCGATATGAACTATGTAGTCTAGGTTGGGCTGTTTTTTGTGCAGGTTGTAGTTGTTGAGGTTCAGTTGGAAGGAAAGGGATTCGTGAGTTTAGTTAGGTTAACCTTGTTTTATTGGTTGACTTTCTGGGTACCGTGTTTCAGTACTCATCCTTGTTTCTACACCTGTGTAGGTTGCGAGCCCGGATCGTGATTCTGATCTCTCTTCTTTCTCCCGAGGCTTCTGTGGACACTTGAGAGGTAGCTGTTCGATGTTGGAGATTCCTCTAGATCCCTTTTCTATACTTTTTTGTATTTGAGACAGAAAGATATTGAGACTTGTACTTATTTATTTAACTTCTGTATTCGTGGCTTCTATATGTGACAACCAGTCTTGGGTTGGTTTTGTTTAAGTTAAAAGACTTTCGCTTGGTTATTTCTCTTCTTTATTTATGTTATTTCCTCTTGTTAAGTTTTAGGCTGACTTGTCCTGGTGGGGTAGGACAAGTCTCATCACACCCAGTTTTGGGTCGTGACAAATGGTATTAGAGCCCAGGTTTCATAGGTCTCACGTGTACAAGCCAAGTCTAAGTAGAGTATTGCAGATCGGTACAGAGACGTCTGTACTTATCTTCGAGAGGCTATGAGGATTGTTAGGAAACTTCTTTCATTTCATTCTCTCTTATCGTGCATGGTTCTTGTCGCTTGTGCTGAGTGTCGTGTATTGTTTTAGCAGATGCTGAGGACCAGAGCATCCGTTTCAAGTGATGGAGGGGAGGCAGTCCCCGAGGCAGTGGTTGAGGCCCCAGTCAAGGGTCGAGATAGAGTCTGAGTTGGAGGCCGTGCTCATGGAGAAGCACGTGGGAGAGGCCATGCCTGAGGAGCGGCACCTGCTAGAGGCCATGGTAGAGAGGCTTCCCCAGAGCCACAGGTTGAGGTTGGTGAGGACCAGGTTCCTCTAGAGTTCTCAGCACCGTTCTTTCAGGAGACCTAATTGAGGATGCTGGGAGTTATAGAGAGCTTTACTCAGGGTTCTACAGGCACACCACAAGGTTCACAGACTAGGGTAGGGGTGCAGACCCCAGAACAGTATCAGGATCTGGTGTTTCGAGATTAGGTGGGTCAGCCACCACTGGTTCCCACGCCAACTGTCGGTGCACATGTTGCTTTAGATGTGGTTCTGACAGTGGAGGACCAACAGTGCTATGAGAGGTTTTAGAAGATGAAACCACCCCAGTTTTAGGGTGGTAAGAACGAGGATGCTCACGAGTTTCTGACCTTGTGCCATAAGATGCTTCAGGCAGTGGGGATGGTGGATGCGAGGGGTGTTCGTTTTGTTGCTCTCCAGCTCTGTGGGCCAGCCAGTGAGTGGTGGAGGTCTTGTGTGGAGTCCATGCCAGTGGGATCTCATCCGGTTGAGTGGGATGCTTTCTCTAGTGCTTTTTGGGATCGCTTCATTCCCTGGAGTGTGCGTGAGGAGGGCATGTTGAGGTTTAAGGATTTGACTCAGGATGGCATGTCAGTTGTGGAGTACGAGGCATATTTCTGTCAGTTGTTTCGCCATGCCACGTCTTTCGTTCCATATGAGGCAGAGAGGGTCCACAAATTTGTGAGGGGTTTGACTTTCTCCATCAGATCTTATGTGTTCAGATCATCCCGTGAGGGTGCTTCCTTCAAGTCCATTGTGAGTATCGCCAGGGAGACGAAGTTATTGGTACAAGAGGAGTTTGGGGACTCCAAGAGGGCCCGTTCTAGTGGGTAGTTTTCTAGTGCCTCGTTTGGAGGCATAGGTTCTCAGAGAGGTGGTACTTCATTTCAGCGCCAGAGGCCTGTTCATGATTCTATGCCAGTAGCCGAGAGTGGACAGACGTCCCATGGGTCTTTCAGGTCTGGTCGAGACTCATTCAGGGCCTCAGCATACTTATTCTACAGCTTTAGAGAGAGGTTCAGCACCTCCGGCTAGAGGACGGGGCAAGGGTCAGACAACAGGTAGAGGTGGCAGAGCATCGGGTAGTGGAGATGTGGCCCAGCGTGGAGGTAGAGGTGTGGCTCAGACCGGAGGTGGTAGAGGAGCCCAATGTTATGCATTTCTGTGGAGGCCCGAGGTTGAGTCTTCTGATGCTGTCATCACAGGTATCATCCTAGTTTGCCATCGACCTGCATCAGTGTTATTTGATCCGGGATCTACTTTCTCCTATGTGTCTACCTACTTTGCATTTGAGTTTGATTTGGTGTGTGATCGTATGCCTGTGCCTGTGCATGTTTCTACATCCGTGGGTTAGCCCTTAGTGGTGGATCGAGTGTATCGGTCCTGTCTTGTTTCTTTGGCTGGGTACGACACTTGGGTAGACTTGATTATTCTGGGGATGGTAGATTTTGATGTGATTTTGGGTATTGATTGGC
Organism: Solanum appendiculatum; assembly: GCA_018342035.1. NCBI lineage: Eukaryota > Viridiplantae > Streptophyta > Magnoliopsida > Solanales > Solanaceae > Solanum > Solanum appendiculatum. The sequence goes on along the minus strand of JAGDQO010000042.1, from coordinate 26,608 downwards.
TTTCTCCCTATAATGGGATCCTTGATTGTCATGCTAAGCTTGCCACCTAAGCGATGCCTGGTGTTCTGAGAGTAGAGTGAAAGGGTACTAGTGGTTCTTACACTGGTAAAGTTATCTCCTTCATGCGAGCCCAGGGGTTGATTGTAGAGGGTGTTTGTCCTATTTGGCTTTTTTAGGCTGCAAGTACTTTCTTTTACTTTATGTTCGAGGACGAATATGGTTTTTAGTGGTAGATAATGTAATGACCCTCAAGGTTATTTTTGGTAATTTTTGTACTATGATCGTTTTACCCCTCGCGAGAGTTGCCCCGAGTCATGTTTGGTTGATATCCGATGTTAGTTTTGTGAAAATTCTTGTTAAGTTGTGGTTTTTAGAAAATTTTGAATGCTAAAGGCTTAAGTGGTTTTTATGGTCATTCAAAGTTTCAAAACTCGAATGGGAATTCCGTCGATTCCATCAGTTTCAGAATGTGGAAATTGGTCTAGGAGAGTTGACAGAATCAGTTTTGGGGCTGTATCATGAATTTGTGGTCTTAAGTTGGAAAATTTTAAAATTTTGAGCTTAGAGTTGACTTTGGTCAACATTCAGAGATCGGATGCTCGGTTGTGGATTCCGACGACCCCATTGGATTTGGGGGATGATTTTAGGCCTATGGGTGGCCTTGGTTGAATTTTTTAGAGGTCTCGAGTTTGTTTTGAGTTTTTGAAGCTTAAGATAGTTTCGTTGTGCTTTACCGGAAACCTCGAATCCAAATTCCGACAGATCCATTGAGTCCGGAACGTCAAATTTTATAGGGTGGCATATCTGGTTTATGTGCACGGGGTTCCGAACGAATCCCGTGGGTCCTTTCGGAGACTTGTTGAGATTTTTGATTTTGGCTATTATCTGGTGCTAGTCGTTTTGGCCTCTGCGGTCGCGGAGGGTGAGGCTGGTGGCCCCCGCGTTCGCGAGGATGGGGCTTGTGACCTCCGCGTTAGCAGAGGGTTGGGGTGTTGTTCTCCGCATCCGTGGAGGTAGTGTCCGCATTCGCGGAGTTTATTAATGCCTGAAACAATGTTACGTTGGGATTTTGCCCATTTCCTCCATTTTCATCATTTTGGAGCTCTCTTGGGCGATATTTGAAGAGGCTTTTCTTGGGAATTATTGTGGGTACATGATTTTAACCCTTGGCCTTGATTACCCATTGATTTAAACATGATTTTAACTTGGAGATTGGGTTTTTAAAGTGAAAATTTTGGGGGTTTTGATTGAACTCCGATTTTGTGATAAAGAAAGGATTGTGGGCAGTTTTGAACTCCATTTTCCAAATGGTTTTCTCTATTGAATTTCTAATGCCTTGACGCACCTTTTCATGTAAGAAATTCCGGATTCAAATTCCATTTTTGAAATTGGAGTTTTGGGTTGTTTTACCTTTTCTTTTAAAATTTCCTGTTCTTGGCATTGTTAGCTCCGGATTATGATTGTGGTTCATATTTTGAGTAGATTGTGGTGCTTTGGATTGCTCTCGGAAAGGAAAAGCTCCGGTTGTGGATTGAGCGTGTTTTGATTAAGGCAAGTGGACCTTTAAAACTTTGTGAACCTTGTTAAATTCTGAATTTCTTCCTTCATTGAGTTGGGGAGTAATGGGATTGAGGAATGGGATGAAATCTTGTATGAAATCAATCTAATTTGATCAATGGGGTAATAAAAAGGCTTATGTGCTAATGTTGTGAACTAAGTGGAGTTGTAGTGATCTTGTGTGTTGTGTTGTGATTGGAAAAGTGCTATGAAAGCCTTGATGAAATCGTGAAATTGATGAATATGTCTTTTGCTCATTTTGAACTATGGGATTAGACTTGATTATCTTGCTTAGCAATTGATCCTACTTGTGATAATGGGATTAGTGAAATGGAGACAAGGCAATCGATCATTTCGTACATGATGTGACCGTTGATATTGATATATTGTTGATAGGGTGGCGTGATTTGCATTGATATGGATTGCGTTGTGACTGTGAAAACTATCATTTCTCATTATTTGTGTGAACATGCTTGTGTGCATTGGTTTCGAGACACTTTGATGATTATGCCGAGGTTTCTATCGGTGATATGTGATGCCGAGGTTTCTGCCGGTGATATGGGATGTCGAGGTTTCTGCCGATGATATGATTAGCCGAGGTCTCTTTCGGCGATATGAGGTGCCGAGGTATTTTCCGGCGGATACATGGTCCATGTGTGGCCCCCATGGGTTCCGATCTGAGATTCAGCGGATGTGTATCATAGGACAGACATGCATCATGCTACTTGACATTGCATTGCATTTCATTGTCCTTTTCTTGACATGGTGGAGTTGTGTTTATGTCCTGTGACACTGTATTTGATGTATTCGATACTTATGTGTTCTATTATTGATATTTGTGGACTTTTGGTTATCTGTGTGCGATATGAACTGTGTAGTCTAGGTTGGGTTGTTTTTTGTGCAGGTTGTAGTGGTGGAGGTTCGGTTGGAAGAAAAGGGGTTCGTGGGTTTAGTTAGGTTGACCTTGTTTTATTGGTTGACTTGCTGGGTACCGTGTTTTGGTACTCACCCTTGTTTCTACACCTATGTAGGTTGCGAGCCTGGACCGTGATTCTGATCTCTCTTTTTTCTCCCGAGGCTTCTATGGATACTTGAGAGGTAGCTGTTCGTTGTCAGCGATCCCTCTAGATACTTTTTCTATACTTTGTTGTATTTGAGACACAAAGATATTGATACGTGTACTTATTTACTTAACTTCTATATTAGCGGCTTGTACTTGTGACAACCAGTCTTGGGTTGGTTTTAATTAAGTTGAAAGACTCCCGCTTGGTTATTTCTCTTCTTTATTTATATTATTTCTGCTTGTTGGGTTTTAGGCTGAATTTTCCTGGTGGGGTGGGACAAGTGCCATCACACCCAATTTTGGGTCGTGACAAATGGTATCAAAGCCCAGGTTTCATAGGTCTCACGTGTATAAGCCAAGCCTAAGTAGAGTCTCACGGATCGGTACGGAGACGTCTGTACTTATCTTCGAGTGGCTATGAGGACTGTTATGAAATTTCTTTCATTTCATTCTCTCTTATCGTGTGTTGTTCTTGTCGCTTGTGCTGAGTGTCGCTTGTTGTTTTGGCAGATGCCGAGGACCAGAGTATTCGTTTCAAGCGATGGAGGGGAGGCAGTCCCCGAGGCAGTGGTTGAGGCCCAAGTCAGAGGTCAGAGTAGAGCCCGAGTTGGAGGCTATGCTCGTGGAGCAGCACGTGGGAGAGGTCGTGCCCGAGGAGCGATACCTGCTAGAGGCCGTGGTAGAGAGGCTTCCCTAGAGCCACAAGTTTACTCAGGGTGCTGCAAGCACGCCACATGGTTCATAGACTAAGGTAGGGGTGTAGACCCCAGAGCAGCATCAGGATCCGGTGGTTCAGGATCAGGTGGGTCAGCCACCAGTGGTTCCCGTGCCAACTGTCAGTACACAGGTTGCTTCAGATGTGGTTCTGACAGTGGAGGACCAACAATGCTATGAGGGGTTTCAGAAGATGAAACCACCCCAGTTTCAGGGTGTTAAGAACGAGGATGCTCATGAGTTTCTGACCTTGTGCCATGAGATGCTTCAGGCGGTGAGGATGGTTGATGCGAGGGGTGTCCAATTTGTTGCTCTCCAGCTCCGTGGGCCAGCCAGGGAGTGGTGGAGGTCTTGTGTGGAGTCCATGCCAGTGGGATTCCCTCTGGTTGAGTGGGATGCTTTCTCTAGTGCTTTTCGGGATTGCTTCATTCCCTGGAGTGTGTGTGAGGAGAGCAGGTTGAGGTTTGAGGGTTTGACTCAGGGTGGCATGTCAGTTGTGGAGTACGATTTACGTTTCTGTCAGCTGTCTCGCCATGCCACGTCTTTGGTTCAAGATGAGGCGGAGTGATAACGGCATGGGTAGCAAAGATCATATGATGGCTTTAGAGGAGCTTGATGGACAACAAATAAAGACATAAAATGTGTTAAAGGTCCATCAAAGTGAAGAGAAGGAAGAAAGTGGCTATGTGTGCAAATGGTCATCTCATGAATTCAAGAATTCACAAAAGAAGACAACCAAACAAGGCCCTTATCTCATTAAGGTAAAATTGTCAAAGAAGTGTCTTCTTTATTTCCTTAGTATAAATAGAGTTTTATTATTTTGGAAGGCTTAGATTATGAATATTATGATGAATTGAATATTTGAAAGCTTTGAAGCTTGTAGTTTCTAGGTGTAGCTAGCATTAGTGTAGTTCATAGTTGGTAATTGTAGTTGAGTGATTAGGGTGGATTCCCGATATTGTTTGTGTTAACTTCTTCTTGCTTAATCGATCATCGAGTTACCCTCTTTGTGGATTCAATTTGGTTTTCTCATTTTTGATTGAGTTTGGGTTATTGTTGTTTGATCGGATTCAATTGAGAGGTGAAGGTATAAAGTCCTTTGTTGCTCATAAATTCGATTATATTTCGATAATTCCACATATGTTTTCTTATTTCTTTCAATTATCCTTTTCTTTCTTATCTTTCAGTATCAAGAGCCTAGGTTTAGATTTGTTCCTACAAATCTAGTCTTGGTTTGCAAAATCAAAAAATAAAACAAAAATCCATAAAAAATTTTGTTTTGATTTGTTGTTTTTAACACTAGATTCCTGTTCCCTAGTGTTTTTTGAGTTTATATTTCAAATTTCGTTCAATTTGGTGTTGTAGAAGTGAAGTTGCAATTAAAGGAGTTTGAAGATTTGAAACTTAGAAAAAATTTCAAGTGAGTCTTGTTGATTGAGGTTCAATTTGAGCTCAAAAGGTATTGGGTTTTATTTTCTAGCTCGGAGGAAAGATAATCTTGAAATTTGAGATGATTTGGTGAAGATTTGAAGTAGGGTTTGTTTTTGGTGTTCTTCATGTTCATGGTGTTCTTCAAACTTGAAGATGGAAGAAATGGATTTATTTTTGGCTTGAAATTGAGGGTTAAAAATTATTGAAATTTGTTCGTGGTGTTGAAAAGAGCTCGTGTTTGAAATTTCATGAAAATCGGAGCTAAATTGAGTGAGTTATAAATTTTTGGAGTTCATCAATGTTCTTGGTGTTCTTCATGTGTTCTTGCGGAAGAAGGAGCAAAAAGGTACATTTGATCCAACATTACAAGTCAAAGTTGGTCAAGGTGTTTCTGGGTGCATTGGTTGAAATTTGAAAATTTTTTTATTGAATTTCAAAAAACAAAAAAATTAAAAAATTAATTTCCACGTGGATTGCCACGTCAGCAGTCAACATAGTCAACTCCAACACAGCAGCCACGCAGCAGCCACGTCAACACCATCTCAGCTGACTGCCACACAGAGAGGTACCACTCTCTGATGCACGCGTGAGGTACAACTTCAGAGAGCAGGATTTTGGTCTCAGCCTCAAATTTTGGCTAAGTATGGGAGTTTTTTTGGCCTAAAATTTTTTCTAATTGTCCAAATTCACTTCTTCTTCTTCTAAACTCACTTTTCTTCCATTACTCTTCTATTTAACAACTAATTAACATCTTTAATTACCATTTAACTAGTTTTAATCATCAAATCATCCAATCAAAGTCTTACAATTGATGAACTTCTTTGAGGCTTAAAATTTTTTCTAAGTGTCCAAATTCATTTCTTATTCTTCTACACTCATTTTTATTCTATTTCTCAACTATTTAACAATTAATTAACATCTTTAATTAATTGTTAACTAGTTTTAAATCATCAAATAATTTCTTTGATCCTTCAAATTAAGTAACAACAAGTAATTTTTCTACTTTTGTTACTTAGTTTGTTTTGAGTCCGAATCTTTTTGTGCTTTTTTCTTCTACTTTTTCTCATCTCAATTCGTTGATAACCTTCTTGATTCAAGTGCGTTAGCTTTATTTTGGGTCTTCCTTCTTTGAAGAGTCATAAGAATCCACTCCACCAGAAAGGATAGGTGACCTTGAATTGGTTGAGCGAAGCTAGTTCACTATCAATTTTGAGAAAAAGCCATAGAAGGTGAGTTGAGAGTTCAAATAAAGAGTGGCGTGAGGAACCTTTCAACTAACTTGTTTATTGAGTTTTATAGGTATGGTGAAAGGATCGTTATCATTTTGCTATCGGGATCCTCGTACTATGAGCACAAATGAATTGTTTTCTTCTATACAAAGAAATATTGAAAAGGTCATTCAATTAGTCACCGAGATGGCACCCGATGAGTTGGAAAGACTATTGAATGGTACTACTCGTCGTGATGTAGAACTTAAGGAGTTGCACAACCAAGGTGGAGATACTTCATGTTATGAGCTACAAGGTAACAATGTTAATTCTTGCACTTCCTTAAGCTCAGAAATTCATCGTGTCGCTAGTAGCCAATTGAGTATAAGTGATAGCTTGATTTCATGTGAGCTTAATGACTCTTTTTCACATAGTGATAATAATGTTGAGAGTGTTCATACACTAGTTGATCCTATTGATGATCGAATAGGTTCTTCTTGTAAGATCAATTTGTGTCCACCTAGTGTTGCCACTTGTGCCTTGAGTGATATTACATTGTCATGTAGTTCTTTGTCATGTTTTGATAATGTGCATGTTGAGAATGTGGATACACTAGTTGATCCTATTGATGACAGAATTGCTTCTTCTAGTAAAATCAATTTGTGTCCAGCTAGTGTTGATACATGTTCTTTGAATGATAGTTCATTATCAAGAGATATTGGTGTTGATCAACTTTTGTATATTAATCTCTTGTTTGATGATGACATGACTCTTGAGAGTGTGCATAGTGGAATACCTTATAATGTTGGAGGTGTAGCCACTCTTGAAGGCTATCAATTGTTTGAGAATCCACTATGGTGTGATGACACACTTTCCAAAGACGAAAATTTCTTTTGTGAAGATGATAGTACGTTTATTGGAGAGGATAGTGTTAAGAAGAAAGGTGATGCTTATGTGTTAATTGCTACTTCTTCCTTATGTTTTCCAATTCTTCATATGAGTTATGGCACTTTAGTATATAAAGTGGTGGCTAAACTTGGGAGCACCTTGATTGAAGTTCATTTATGTGACACCTTTCTCTACTACTTGTTTGCATATGATGATGCTTGCGCTTTTGAGTGGAGTATGATATTGGTAGATAAGGGTGCCAATCGGGAAAAAAGAGTGTGCTTGATCCATGTTCATGGATTTCTTTTCCATTTGACTCCGATAATGAGTTGAATTGTGGCACTTGTTTAGTGATGCTTGGCCAAGATGACAAGCACAATTTGGAGGAAATTGTTGGCACCTTTCCCTATGATGGAAAGTCCTTCTTGAGGGCTTACAATCCTCTTGAGGGGCCTACATTGTGTATGGGGAAGGGTAGTTTTCTAACCCTTTTTCTTTACTACCTCTTTGCATATGATCTTGTTGATTGTACATCTTATGGGGGTAGGATTTATTTGTCAAGAGAAGGTGAGGTTTATCCTAAATTCATCATGTTGTCTTTGTGTGTTCCATCTTATGATGTAATGAGTGCTAGGATCCTTGAACCTAGTTGTGATCTTGCATATATGAACACCTTAGATGTTGACACCTTTCTCTACTATCTCTTTGCTTATGACGAGTCTCGTATTTATCTTAAATGTGCATTGCATTTGGGTCGAGATTTCATTGAGGTATATACTTGTTTGTATGACCCGATTATGTGTACCTTCTATCATTTTGAACCCGGTGAATTTTTCGGAGTATGTAAGCTGGTAGTAGTGCCATCTTTTAGGTGGTATTATCCTTTGGATGTGTGGAATAGTCAATTTCCTTATGCTCCATGTATGGGCTTAATAGTCATGATCATGGAGGATACTTGGTTGTTCCTTGAGATTGAGTATCCTTGGTATAATGCTTTTTGTGCTAACAATTGTACTAATCCTCATGCTATGAGGACCTCTTGGTTGGTTGTCCTTCTTATGTTCTTGCAAGGTTTGGATTAGAGGATGAATCTTTTTCAAGAAGGGGAGGATGATAACGACATGGGTAGCAAAGATTATATGATATCTTTAGAGGAGCTTGATGGACACCAAATAAAGACATAAAATGTGTTAAAGGTCCATCAAAGTGAAGAGAAGGAAGAAAGTGGCCATATGTGCAAATGGTCATCTCATGAATTCAAGAATTCACAAAAGAAGACAACCAAACAAGGCCCTTATCTCATTAAGGGTAAAAATTGTCAAAGAAGTGTCTTCTTTATTTCTTTAGTATAAATAGTAGTTTTATTATTTTGGAAGACTTAGATTATGAATATTATGATGAATTGAATATTTGAAAGCTTTAAAGCTTGTAGTTTCTAGGTGTAGCTAGCATTAGTGTAGTTCATAGTTGGTAATTGTAGTTGAGTGATTAGGGTGGATTCCCGATATTGCTTATGTTAACTTCTTCATGCTTAATCGATCATCGAGTTACCCTCTTTGTGGATTCAATTTGGTTTTCTCATTTTTTGATTGAGTTTGGGTTATTGTTGTTTGATCGGATTCAATTGAGAGGTGAAGGTATAAAGTCCTTTGTTGCTCATAAATTCGATTATATTTCGATAATTCCACATATGTTTTCTTATTTCTTCAATTGTTATTTTATTTTCTTATCACAGAGAGGGTCTGCAGATTTGTGAGGGGTTTGACTTTCTCCATCATATCTTATGTGTTCAGATCATCCCGTGAGGGTGCTTCCTTCTAGTCCATTGTGAGTATCGCCAAGGAGGCGGAGTTGTTGGTACGAGAGGAGTTTGGGAACTCCAAGACGGCGCGTTCTAGTGTGCACTTTTCTGGTGCCTCATCTGGAGGCAGAGGTTCTCAGAGAGGTAGTACTTCATTTCAGTGTCAGATGCCTATTCATGCTTCTATGCCAGCAGCCGAGAGTGGACAGTCATCCCGTGGGTCTTTCGGGTCTGGCCGAGGTGGCTATAGTATTACACCAGCTTCGTCGCAGCAACTCTCCATTCTGAGGTCTTGTTTTAGTTGTGGGGATCCGGGTCATTTGATGAGACAGTGCCCTCTATAGACTCATTCATGGCCTCAGTGTACTTATTTTGCAGCTCTAGAGAGAGGTTCAGTGCCTCCGGCTAGAGGTCGGGGCAGGGGTCAGACAACAGGTAGAGGTGGCAGAGCATCGGGTAGTGGAGATGTGGCCCAGCATGGAGGTAGAAGTGTGGCTCAGACAGGAGGTGGTAGAGGAGCCTCTACCAGTGTTATGCATTTCTGGGGAGGCCCGAGGCTGAGTCTTCTGATGCTGTCATCACAGGTATCGTCCCAGTTTGCCATCGATCTGCATTAGTGTTATTTGATCCAGGATCTACTTTCTCCTATGTGTCTACCTACTTTGCATTTGAGTTTGATTTGGTATGTGATCGTATGTTTGTGCCTGTGCATGTTTCTACATCCGTGGGTGAGCCCTTAGTGGTGGATCGAGTGTATCGATCATGCCTTGTTTCTTTGGCTGGGTACGACACTTGGGTAGACTTGATTATTCTGGGGATGGTAGATTTTGATGTGATTTTAGGTATGGACTGGTTTTCTCCCTATCATGCGATCCTTGATTGTCATGCGAAGACTGTCACCTTAGTGATGCCTGGTGTCTCGAGAGTAGAGTGGAAGGGTACTAGTGGTTCTTACCCTAGTAAAGTTATCTCCTTCATGCGATCCCAGAGGTTGATTGATAAAGGGTGTTTATCCTATTTGTCTTTTATTCGGGATGCTAGTGTTGAGTTGCCTCCTATTGAGTCCGTTCCCATGGTTAAGAAGTTTGCAGATGTTTTCCCTACTGACCTTCTTGGTGTTCCTCCTGATCGAGATATTGATTTTGCTATTGACTTGGAGCCGAGCACTAAGCCCATCTCTATTACTCCATATCGTATGGCTCCAGCTAAGTTGAAGGACCAGCTGCAGGACTTGTTGAGCAAGGGGTTTATGCGCCCTAGTGTGTCACCTTGGGGAGCACCAGTTCTCTTTGTTAAGAAGAAAGATGGCTTTATGAGGATGTGCATTGATTATAGGCAGTTGAACAATGTAACTGTTAAGAACAAGTATCCTCTTCCTCGCATTGATGATTTGTTTGATCAGCTTCATGGTGCGGCGTGTTTTCTAAGATTGACTTGAGGTTCGGCGATCACCAGTTAAAGATTAGGCCATCGAATATTCCTAAGATAGCTTTTCGGACTCATTATGGCCACTACGAGTTCTTAGTGATGTCTTTTGGGCTGACTAACGCCCCTGCGACGTTTATGGAGTTGATGAACAGAGTGTTCCATCCGTACTTTGATTCTTTCGTGATCGTGTTCATTGATGACATTTTGATATATTCCCTGACCGATGAGGATTATGTCCGTCACTTGAGGTTGGCACTTCAGACTTTGAGGGAGCACAAGTTGTATGCCAAGTTCTCCAAGTGTGAGTTTTGGCTTGAGTCTGTGGCATTCTTGGGACACGTGGTGTCCAAAGAGGGTATTAGGGTTGATCCAGCCAAGATTAAGGCAGTTAAGGGTTGTATAAAACCTACTTTTCCTACTGAGATTCTGATTTTTGTGGGGTTAGCAGGCTACTATCGGCGGTTTATGCATGGTTTCTCCACCATTGCAGTGCCCTTGACTAGATTGACTCAGAAGACCGTGGGTTTCCATTAGTTCGGTGAGTGTAATGTGAGCTTCTAAAAGCTCAAGACTTTGTTGACCTTGCCCAAGGAGGGTGTGAGCTTTACCATATATTGTGATGCCTCCGGAGTTTGTTTGGGAGGTGTACTGATGTAGAAATGGAAGGTTATTGCCTATGCTTCTAGACAGTTGAAGGCACATGAGAAGAATTGTCCTATTCATGATCTAGAGCTTGCAGCGGTGGTGTTTGCACTTAAGCTATGGCGGCATTATTTGAATGGGGTTCGTTGTGAGGTCTTCACCAATCATCGGAGTTTTCAGTACATCTTTAGTCAGAGGGATCTGAACTTGAGACAGCGTAGATGTCTTGAGTTACTGAAGGACTACGATATGACTATCTTGTATCATCCTGGGAAGGCCAATGTGGTGGCCGATGCTTTGAGTAGGAAGGCTCCTAGTATGGGGAGTCTTGCCGCGATCAGTGTTGATATGAGGCCCTTAGTTAAAGATGTTCAGAGGTTAGCCAACAACTTTGTCAGGTTGTAGGTTTCTAAGGAGAGCGGTGGTTTGATTGCATTCATTGAGGCCCATTCTTCCATAGTTGAGCAAATTCGTGAGCGCCAGTTTGAGGATGAGAAGTTGTGTCTCATTCGAGACAAGGTGATAAGAGGTGAAGCCAAGGAGGCTGCACTTGACTCTAATGGAGTTTTGAGGATTGGAGGTCGGGTTTATGTACCCAAGGTGGGTGAGCTTATTAGACTGATACTAGAGGAGGCCCATTGTTCTAGATATTCTATCTATCCGGGGACAGCGAAAATGTATCATGATCTGAATCAGCATTACTGGTGGTGTGGTATGAAGAGTATATTGCGGACTTTGTATCTAGATGTTTGACCTGTCAACAAGTCAAGTGTGAGCACCAGCGGCCCAGATGTGTGTCTCAGAGGATGCCCATTCCTACTTGGAAGTGGGAACGGATCACTAAGGACTTTGTTGTGGGTTTACCTACCACCATGGGTGGTTATGATTCTATTTGGGTGGTTGTTGATAGGCTGACTACTTCCGCTCATTTCATTCCAGTTCGGGTGAAGTATATAGCGGAGAAGTTAGCCCAGCTCTACATCAGTTAGATTGTTAGGCTTCATGGGATGCCGATATCTATAGTCTCGGATCGGGGTTCCTTGTTCATTACGCACTTCTGGAGGGCCTTCTAGTATGGGTTGGGTACTCAGTTGGATATGAGTACAACATTTCACCCTTAGACAGACGGTCAATCCGAGCAGACGATTCAGGTGCTTGAGGACATGCTTCATGCATGTGTGATTGACTTTGGTACTAGGTGGGATCAGCGTTTGCCCCTAGTGAAGTTTGCTTACAACAACAACTATCATTCCAGCTTTCAGATGGCCCCATTTGAGGTGTTGTATGGCAGACGGTGTCGATCGCCGATTGGATGGTTTGATTCGGCGGAGATTGATTCCTTAGATACTGACTTGCTTAGAGATTCCATGGATCGGGTTCGTTTGATTCAGCATAGGTTGTTGACTGCTCAGAGTTAGCAGAAGAGTTATGCCGATCAGAGAGTTCAAAACTTGGTGTTCATGGAGGATGATTATGTTTGGTTATGAGTATCACCCATTAAGGGTGTTATGCAGTTTGAAAAGAAGGACAAGCTTAGCCCTAGATTCATTGGTCCTTTTGAGATCTTGGACTGTGTGGGAGAGGTGGCCTATAGGTTGGCTTTACCACCTAGCTTGTCAGTTGTGCATCCTGTGTTTCATGTTTCTATGCTTCGAAAGTACATCCCGGATGAGTCTCATGTGATTACACTCGATTCGGTGGAGTTGAGTTCTGATTTGACTTATGAGAAGGGGCCTACAACTATTCTTGATAGACAGGTCCTTAAGCTTAGGACCAAGGAGATTGCTTCAGTGAAGGTGCATTGGGGTCACCGTTCAGTTAGAGAGGCTACCTAGGAGTCCGAGTCAGACATGCGTGCCAGATATCCTCAGCTTTTTTAAGCTCCAGGTACTTTCTTTTACTTTATGTTTGAGGATGAACATGGTTTTTAGTGGTGGATAATGTAATGACCCCGAAAGTCATTTTTGGTAATTTTTGTAATATGACCTTTTTACCCCTCCCAAGAGTTGCCCCAAGTCATAGTTGGCTGATATCCGATATTAGTTTTACGAAAATTCTTGTTAAGTTGTGGTTTTGGAAAATTTTGAATGCTAAAGGCTTAAGTGGTCAAAATGTGGTTTTTGAGGTCATTCAGAGTTTCGGAACTCGGATGGGAATTTCGTCGATTCCATCAGTTCTGGAATGTGAAAATTGATCTAGTAGAGTTGACGGAATCAGTTTTGGGGGTGTATTGTGGATTTGAGGTCTTAAGTTGGAAAAATTATAAAATTTTGAGCTTAGAGTTGACTTTGGTCAACATTCGGAGATCGGATGCTCAGATGTGGATTTCGACGACTCCGTTGGATTTAAGGGATGATTTTAGGCCTAGGGGTGGCCTTGGTTGCATTTTTAGAGGTCCCGAGTTTGTTTTGAGTTTTTGAAGCTTAAGTTAGTTTCATTGTGCTTTATCGGGTTCCGGGTCAAGGAGACATCGAATTCAAATTCCGACGGTTTCATTGAGTCCAGAACGTCGAATTTAGTAGGGTGGCATATCTGGTTTGTGTGCACGTGATTCTGAACGAATCCCGAGGTTCCTTTCGCAGACTTGTTGAGATTTTTGATTTTTGCTGTCATCTGGTGCCAGTCGTTTTGGCCTCCGCGTTTGCGAGGGTGAGGCTGGTGGCCTCTGCGTTCACGGAGTTGGGCCGCGTTCGTGGAGGATGGGGCTTGTGACCTCCGCATTCACAGAGTAGGACCTGCGTTCACGGAGGGTCGGGGTGTTGTTCTCCGCATCCGCGGAGGTAGTGTCTGCATTCGCGGAGTTCATTAATGACTGAAACAGTGTTAAGTCAGGATTTTACCCATTTCCTCCATTTTCATCATTTTGGAGCTCTCTTGGATGAATTTTGGAGAGGCTTTTCTTGGGAATCAGTGTGGGCACACGATTTTAATCCTTGACCTTGATTACCCATTGATTTAAACATGATTCAAACTTGGAGATTGGGTTTTTAAAGTGAAAAATTTAGGGGTTTTGATTGAACTCCGATCATTTGATAAAGTAAGGATTGTGGGCTGTTTTGAACTCTGTTTTCCAAATGGTTTTCTCTATTGAATTTCTAATGCCTTGAGGGACCTTTTCATGTAAGAAATTCCAGATTCAAATTCCGTTTTTGAAATCAAAGTTTTGGGTTGTTTTACATTTTCTTTCCGAATTTCCTGTTCTTGGCATTGTTAGCTCCGGATTGTGATTGTGGTTCATATTTTGAGTAGATTGTGGTGCTTTGGATTGCTCTCAGAAAGGAAAAGCTCCGATTGTGGATTAAGCGTGTTTTGATTAAAGCAAGTGGACCTTTAAAACTTTGTGAACCTTGTTAAATTCTGAATTTCTTCCTTGATTGAGTTGGGGAGTAATGGGATTGAGGAATTGGATGAAATCTTGTATGAAATCAATCTAATTTGATCTATGGGATAATAAAAAGGCTTATGTGCTAATGTTGTGAAGTAAGTGGAGTTGTAGTGATCTTGTGTGTTGTGTTGTGATTGCAAAAGTGCTATGAAAGCCTTGATGAAATCGTGAAATTGATGACTATGTTTTTTGCTCATTTTGTACTATGGGATCAGACTTGATTATCTTATTTAGCAATTGATCCTACTTGTGATAACGGGATTAGTGAAATGGAGACTAGGCAATCGATCATTTCGTACATAATGTGATCGTTGATATTTATATATTGTTGATGGGGTGGCGTGATTTGCATTGATATGGATTACGTTGTGACTGTGAACACTATCATTGCTCATAATTTGTGTGAACATGCTTGTGTGCATTGGTTCCGAGACACTATGATGAGACATTTTGATGATTATGCCGAGGTTTCTGCCGGCAATATGTGATACCGAGGTTTCTGTCGGTGACATGTGATGCCGAGGTTTCTGCCGATGATATGAGGAGCCGAGGTCTCTTACGGCGATATGAGGTGCCGAGGTCTTTTCCGGCGGATACATGGTTCATGTGTGGCCCCCATGGGTTTCAATTTGAGATTCAGCGGATGTGTATCGTAGGACAGACATGCATCATGCTACTTGACATTGCATTGCATTTCATTGTCCTTTTCTTGACATGGTGGAGTTGTGTTTATTTCCCATGACATTGTATTTGATGTATTTGATGCTTATGTGTTCTATTGTTGATATTTGTGGACTGTTGTTGATCTATGTGCGATATGAACTGTGTAGTCTAGATTGGGCTGTTTTCTGTGCAAGTTGTAGTTGTGAAGGTTTGGTTGGAAGAAAAGGGGTTCGTGAGTTTAGTTAGGTTAACCTTGTTTTATTGGTTGACTTGCTGGGTACCGTATTTTGGTACTCACCCTTGTTTCTACACATGTGTAGGTTGCGAGCCCGGACCGTGATTCTGATCTCTCTTCTTTCTCCTGAGGCTTCTGTGGATACTTGAGAGGTAGCTGTTCGATGTCGGTGATCCCTCTAGATCCTTTTTCTATACTTTGTTCTATTTGAGACACAAAGATATTGAGACTTGTACTTATTTATTTAACTTCTGTATTAGCGGCTTGTACATGTGACAACCAGTCTTGGGTTGGTTTTGTTTAAGTTGAAAGACTTTCGCTTGGTTATTTCTCTTCTTTATTTATGTTATTTTCGCTTGTTGGGTTGTAGGCTGACTTGTCCTGGTGGGGTAGGACAAGTGCCATTACACCTGATTTTGAGTCGTGACAATATGCATGTACATGGAATGTCTCAGCATGTAAACTCATGAAGTGTTGAAATGGTAGATTTAATATATATTTTAATTATTCTACAATATTTATTACTAGTTTTAATAGATATTAACGTCAAAGTTTTGTTAGAATTTTGAGTCATATTTAATACAATATATTCTTATTTATGACACACAAATACTTTATCATAAATATATGACAAAAAAATACTTACGTATATTCTAACTAGCATGTTATCATATTGCTTAGCATTTAATTTAGAATTATAAGTAATTAGTAGCACATAAATAACATAATAATATAAACTTGAAACGTATTGGTTATTATGTCTAATAAAGTATTATAATAATACCTAAAGCAAGTCATGTATGCAGTAATTAAATTGTTGATTAAAGACTTATGGAAGTCTTATTAGAGATACGAACATATAAATGTATACCTGACTCAAAAATAAAGTTGATTAACTTTTATGAAAAAAGATAATCTTGGATTAAGTAGGCCTCAATTGGTTAGAGACTCGTGTTGATAACGTGTTGTGAAATGAGAGGAAAATACAATAATACTAAACAATAAAGGAAGACAAATGATAATGGAAAGTATATAGTAGAGAGTATTTATTTAATCTCTTTTCGAGTGTCTTTCACAAGGATGAATATTTACCTTTTATTAGGATGTAAAAATCATCCGTTAACAAACTTAAGCCAAATGCGTTAGTAGATCTTTAATACTTACATTAAATATATACATTACGTTAGATTGTTGATGAAAAGAAACATCCACAATTAAATGGATTTGTAACATGCATTGATTTCTATATTTTTCTAACAAAAACGTGATATGAGAAAGTAAAAAAATATTATGAGAACACATTTTAAATGCAATATTTATATTTTACTTCTAATATAATTTTTTTTTTTTAAATCTGAGAAAAAGATTTTAATGATATAAGAAATTCAAAAAGTTTTAAAAGATAAGATTAATGAAAGAAAATTAATAGCATTGATTAAAAGAATTAAATGTCCTCTTTAATTGGAAAATCATTCTTTCCCTTTTCTCCTCATTTAAAGAATTTCTCAAGTAATATACTACTCCCTCCGTTCTTTTTTATATGTCATTCCTTTCTATAAATAGTTGATCCATAATACTTGTCATTTCATAAAATCAATGCATAAGTTACCATATTCTTCCAATTATACCCTTGATAGAGTAGTTAATTAGTCTTAAAAATATATAATTTGAACAACCTAGAAAAACTAATAAGTAATTAATATTCATTGGAGTACTTCATACATTGATTAATTACTCTCCCCAATCACTATTCTATAAAATCTTATTTTGAAAAAGAAATTTCAACAAACAAATTAAAAATAAAGATGGAGAAAAAATCAAAAATAATTTTGAAAGTTGAAGCTTTAACAAAGTTTTTTAAATCTTAGATCAATTGGTGAAAAAATTTGGCTCCAAAAATAAACTCAAAAATTTAAATAGTCATCCAAATGCATTTTAATTTTTGAAATCTATCATATTCATCATTTATTGAAAAGTTGACTAAAGAAAACATTAAATAAGGGTAGAAGGGTAAAGTTAGTTAATTTCTTAATGCAAGTACAATCTAAAAAGGTGGCATATAAAAAGGAACGGAGGGAGTATATCTTACCATTTGCTTAATTTTTTTATTATTCTATATCAATTTCAAAAATTATGAAACAAATTAAGATTATATGTGGAACAATTAAAATGAACTAAAAAAATAAAATAATAATACATAAAATTAATATAATTGGCAAATGACAATTTTTTTAATTCAAATTTTCTCTTAATTTAAAGATCATTCTTTCCCTTTTCTCCTCACAACATTTTTTAAAAAAAAACTCAAATGATGTTTTTTACTATTTCATTAATTTATCATTTTTGTATATCAATTTCTTGAAAGTAAATATGGAACAAATTAAGACTATATATGAAACAATTAAAATGAACTGAAAAATAAAAAAGTCAAAAATAATTTTAAATAATAATTATACAACCAAATTGTGAAATCCAAAGTTTGGGCATTATATCATTTTTCTTTAATAATGTTTTTCATTTTATTTTTTTTTGTATTTTTGTTCCATTTTCCTTATATATAAAAGTGCAATATTTATTATTTTTCCCATAAATAATCTGTAATTATACTACAAATAATATAATTGGCAAATGACAATTTTCTTAACCCAAATTTTCTCTTAATTAGAAGATCACTAGTGAATTTATCCGTGCTTCACGTGGTTATAAAAGATGATAAGATACACACAATTTTATTAAATATTATTCCTCCCATTTCATATTAAATGAATTTTTAGACATTTTTATATTGCTTAAAATAATTAAATTGTTCAAAGTTCAAGATAAATGTTTGAATTTTTTTCCATATTTGTCCTTCCCTTTAATGAGGTTTTACATTTTTCCAAACTCTTTTGAATAATGACTATCGTTAATTTTAAGAATAACTTGGGAATAACCAAAAGGGAAATAGTGGAAAATATAGTTTAATTTATGTCCTTGAATATTTTTCTTAATAGATATGCACTGCCTCACAAATTCACTTAATATGGAATGGAGGGAGTATATAAAAGTAGAGTTGTTAAAATGGGCTGGCCCAACCCAACCCAACCCTAACGGGCTAGAGAGTTAAATGGGTTAGGATGGGCTGACCCTTTTATTTAAAGGGCCTATAAAATAGCGGCCCAACCCAGCCCTAAGCGGGCCACGGGTTGGGATGGGTTGGCCCTTCAACCAAAAAATGGACAACATTGACCTCTTATAAAGAGTATCGAACGTTGTTGTTTGATGAACACGACATTAATACATACAGAAATTCATTCATGAATTATACACACTTCAGTGAATACTTACAATACAACATAATAATCAAGATACAACATTCATAAGATTCATCCGAGCAAAAAACATTATATGATCACTTTTTTCATAAGCAAGACAACAAAGGAGAAATGAAAAATTAGGCATAAAAATAAAAGTAGAAGAGGTCAAAAATTCATAGTTATAATAACTTCAATAATATATATATATATATATTAAATATTTTTAAAATTTACAGCCCACGGGCTGGCCTCTAAGGCTCGCAGGTTGGGCCTATGAGGCTAGCGGGTCAAATAAAGCTAGACCAAAAAGCCTTGTTCCTAAATGGGCTGAAAAAATTAAGCCCAACCCCACTTAATTCAAGGGTTGAGTTGGGCCGACCTAATGGGACAAGCCCATTTTGACAACTCTATATAAAAGGAATATATAAAAGGAAGATGTATTTACAATATCATTGTTATACTCTTTATTGTTAAAATTTTAAAGAATAAATTTATGAATTCTTTGTATAATCTTCCGAGTTCTTGTTGACATTCACTTCTACAAGCCGATTTATATATAGGACTACAATATGAAATATCAAATAATGTATTGTGACTATTAATTATTTTAGGGGTTATAATAATAAAAAGTTATTGAAGTAATGAAAATAAACACCATTAAAGTTTACATTAAAAAAATATTTCTATAAAACAACTAATATACTTACATATTAATCGATATATTGTCTTCATGTTATCAATATTTGCTACAAACTAATCATTGTTTACATATTTCTGATAATAAATTTAGATTCTATTTTTAAATAAGATCAAAGAGTGAGATGTAAGTTTATATATATAAAATAATTAAAATATTTATATTTATCGATCTGACTTTTTTTTCTCATAACTTAAATGATAATTTCTATCTCAAGACTTATATTATGTCATTAGAATATGACATTTGAAAAGATAGGAATAACAGACAGCCAAATTAAAACTATAACAATTATATTGTTATTTTCAAATAGTGAATGTCCATCATCATATACGCCTCATTTTCATAAATGAAATTGAATACCTCATAATTCTTGCTAGTGTTTCAAATTCTTGATTCACTTTGAAATATCTTACTAATATATATGAAGTCTTCAAAAGGTTAAATTCACAATAAATTATGGAAAGAAAGAATAAGAGAAACTACAAATACACCTTCCTTGAAAAATCTTAGCACAACAATCTCCTCCATTCCTGTCACAAGAAAATCCAAACTCTTGCAACTCAAAAGAAATGAACTGTAGATTTTTTATTTTTTTAAAGAAAAACGTGTAAATGAGTTTCTGACAGAAAATACGAAATTACAAAAATATGAGAATTTTATTAAAAAAAATATAAAAGAAAGAAAATATAAAAATGTTCGTAACCGATTTGAAATTATAATGCTTAATTAGTAAATTCAATTAATAAAAATAAATGTCATTGAGATCTATCAAGATTTAAGAAGGGTTTTATTTTTTAATAAATAAAAAAATATGAGAGAAGGTAAAAGAAGGGTCTCAGGAAAATAAATTAATAATATTAATGATAAAATAAAAAAATACTTCCAATTTTCTGTAAATTTTTATGGCAACAAACTAAATGAGATTAATTGATAGAAAAATTAATAGGAAGAAGAAAAATTTATGGTAATAAGGAGAAGAGATAAATATGATATTTTTATTTTTGAAAATTTGTAAAAATAGAAGGTATAATAATAAATTATGGTAGTAAAAAGAGGATAGATAAATAAATTCTTTTGTTTTAGAAAATTAGAAAAATAGAAGGTAGAAAGAATAGTTTAAAGAAAAGTAATAAATTATAGTATTGATGAAGAAAGAGGGAAAGTAATTTGTAGATTTTATAGATATTAAAATGTAATGACCTTCAGGTCATTTTTGTGTTTATGCCTTGTCACGACCCAAGCCTAGGGCCTAGGTGTGACCGGCGAATGGGGAACCCGAAGGAACCCCAAACAAGCCTCATAGCGTATCATTACACATCCTTGGTCGCGGAAGCAATTAAATGACCATAAGCGATAAGCATAATCAAGGGGAAATCGGGACTAAGGGAGCAAGAAGAAAAAAAGAAATGATACATAAATACCATAGATGAGTCAAGCTCAAGCATAATACACAACTTGTCCAACACCACCTCTAAACATGAGTACTTAGCGGGGGCCAAGACAAACTACCGGGCTCACCCTCATAGTCAAAACATAACTAGAAAGGAAAAGTTTTATACATAGCAAAAGATCATGAGCAACGTCCCCGAAATGGAGGACTCACCAATAACCACTATAGAAAATCGTACTAGCCACGCGGAGGAGGATGGTCAAGCGGTGCTCCGGTCCCTACATGGTGACATCATGTAGGCATAGAGTATGCGTTAGTACATTTGAATGTACTAAGTATATGGGATGCAATGCAATGCTACATTAGATGGACATCATAGGAAAAATGCGTAATCATACCCAATAGATAGCATATTAATGAAATGATATGTATAATGATGCTTACATAAAAATCATATTTAGTGGGACGTAGTACATGTGTGGCGAGTGACCATCAATATAGTATTTCCAAGGCCTACCACCCCCTTGGAGAGGCGAAAGAGGTACAAACCCCTCAATATGGTTACACGGGCCTACCACCCCCCGTGCTAGGGACCAAGGTACAAACCCTCGATATGGTTACACGGGCCTACCACCCCCCGTGCTAGGGACCAAGGTACAAACCCCTCGATATGGTTACACGGGCCTACCACCCCCCGTGCTAGGGACCAAGGTACCAACCCCTCGATATGGTTATACGGGCCTACTACCCCCGTACTAGGCAACCAAGGTACAAACCCCTCGATATGGTTATACGGGCCTACTACCCCCCGTACTGGTCGATATGGTTACACGGGCCTACTACCCCCGTACTACCAAGGTACCCCCCCGTACGGTTATACGGGCCTACTACCCCCCCCCGTACTAGGCTTGGTCGACTCACAACACTTATTTAGAGAAAATCATATACATGTGTCCATTTCATCATCATTTCAGTAATTACATAACCATCCGACTCATAGGACGTACCTTGGACCTTCCCTTTCCTAAGAATTCTATAAATGGGCATTTTATCAAACACAAGGTGGGCAATTGTTCATGTAAATGAAATCATGTATTTCAAGAATACTAAGTCCAACCAATTCCAAAATCCATATAAATCAGCCCACCAACAACATACATATATATATCAACCTTCATAATTTGATCATGGAAGCATGTAAACCATAAACATCACATAAAAATTCCATTTCATGATAATATGCAAAAAGGACCATAATAGGGTGTGTAGTAGTAATTCCGTAATTCAAGAGTTCATAATTGATCATGAGGACCCATAAACTTGAAGTAGAAATAGAGGATAAATGGTTGGACTTGTGGAAAGGAAGGTTTCCACAATCAAACCCACATACCTCAACTTTGGAGAATCCTTGATGAAGATTGGAATGGAGAATCGAAGCTTGAGATTGAGTCTTGAATCCGGAATTAGAGCTTGAGATGTTTGAATTTGGTTGAAGATCTTGGTGGAATTTTTGGAGAGGGCTTAGAGAGTGTTTTTGGAGTTAAGAAAATGACTAAGTATGGGACATATCCCCTTTTTATAAAAAAAGTCTCCAACCCGCCTAGAAAAAAAAGGCTCACTGGAATTGGAAATTCTGCACAGACAGGTTTTACGAAAATGGTCATAACTCCCTCATCCTAACGCGGAATAAGGTGAAACCAAGTGCGTTGGAAAGCTAACTCAAAGAGCTTTAATTTGATAGGTTGCAGCCCTTCCAGTTCCTTGTGTGCTAAGAGATATGCCCCTTTAAAGTTGACCCTCCAAATCGCAATTTTTGCGATTTTCGAATTTTGATACGGTTGCTCTAAAATTCGGGTTAGACCCATTTCCCACTCAATTTGACCCCACGAATAAGAATATGAAGTCGAATTTCCGAAATCATGCACGGATTTTGAGATATAAGGAAATTACAATTATAGGTGTTTCCGAAGCACATTTTCGGGCATTTTTTTTTTTTGGGTCGTTTCAATATCTCCCCCTTGGGAACATTCGTCCCCGAATGTTAAAGAAACGTACATGAGAGACACAAACATGGCATTCGGATCACCCACACACTTCCTCAACATAGACACATGAAATACCGGATGAACCAAATCCATCTCGCTAGGCAATTCCAACTCATAAGCTACCTTGCCAATTCTCCTCATCACCTTATAAGGACCCACGTATCTTGGGCTCAACTTGCCCTTCTTACCAAAACGAACCACACCCTTCATGGGTGTCACCTTCAAATAAACCCAATCACCAACTCGGAATTCAAGAAGCCTTCTCCTCACATCGGCATAGGACTTTTGGCGACTTTGGGCCATCTTCAACCTTTCTCTAATCATCCTAACCTTCTCAAGAGCCTCCATAACTAGGTCTGGTCCTAACAAGGCCACCTCACCAACCTCAAACCACCCAACCGGTGATCTACACCGCCTCCCATAGAGAGCCTCAAAAGAAGCCATACCGATGCTAGAATGATAGCTATTGTTATAGGCAAACTCAATCAATGGAAGATGATCATCCCAACTCCCCTTAAGCTCCAATACACAAGCCCTAAGCATATCCTCAAGTGTTTGGATAGCCCTTTCGGCTTGTCCATCCGTTTGCGGGTGAAAGGCCGTAGAAAGCTTGACTCTCGTACCTAGACCCCTTTGGAAAGACTTCCAAAAGTGTGAAGTAAATTGAGTACCACAGTCCGATATGATGGATAGAGGAATCCCATGCAACCTTACCAAGTCATGAATATATAACCTTGCATAATCTTCCGCCCCATATGTTGTCTTTACCGGTAGAAAATGAGCCGATTTTGTCATCCTATCAACCACCACCAAAATAGAATCAAAACCTTTTCTAGTCTTGGGTAAACCAACTAAAAAATCCATATTAATTTCTTCCCACTTCCAAGTAGGAATCTCTATGTCTTGGGTTAGACCACCTGGCCTTTGATGTTCGGCCTTGACTTGTTGACAACTATGACAACCGGAGACGAAATTTGGCAATGTACTTCTCATGCCTCTCCGACCAATACACATTGCCCTCAAATCTCTATACATTTTGGTGGAACCGGGGGTGGAGGAGTAGAAGATTATGAGCCTCCTCAAGAATTTTCTCCCTCAAACCATCAACACAAGGTACACACACACAACCTACCTTGGTACCTAAGGGCACCATCTCCCCCTTGGGAGAAAACTTCCACCTTGCCCTCTTTTACCAAGGCCTTCAATTCAAACAAGGAAGAATCAAGATCTTGTTTTGCTATCGCCTCATCAACCAAGGAAGACCTAGCACCATCAACAACGACCACCCCACCATTACCAACCTCTTCCAACCTAACCCCCAACCTAGCCAACCGATGTACCTCCCTAGCCATTTCCCTTTCACCAATATCAACATGAGCAAGGCTACCCATAGACACCCTACTCAAAGCATCCGCCACCACATTAGCTTTACCGGGATGATAATGCACACTCATATCATAATCTTTAAGAAATTCTAGCCACCTTCTTTGTCTCAAGTTGAGATCTTTTTGGGTGAAGACATATTGGAGGCTCTTATGATCGGTGAACACATCGACACGTACCCCATACAAATAATGACGCCAAATCTTTAAAGCAAACACCACCGCGGCTAATTCAAGATCATGCGTAGGATAGTTCTTTTCATGCACTTTGAGTTGTCTAGAAGCATAGGCTATCACCTTACCATTTTGCATTAGGACACAACCCAAGCCAACTCTAGAAGCATCACAATACACAACAAATCCCCCAAGCCCATCCGGTAGTGACAATATAAGAGCGGACACAAGTTTATCTTTCAAGGTTTGAAAACTCCTTTCGCACTCGTCGGTCCACTCAAACTTAGCCTTCTTTTGTGTCAACTTAGTCATGGGAAAAGCAATAGAAGAAAACTCATTCACAAATCTCCGGTAGTAACCCGCTAAGCCCAAGAAGCTCCTAATATCCGACGGGGTCAATGGCCTAGGCCAATTTCTAATCACATCGGTCTTCTTAGGGTCTACCTTATTACCATCCCCCGACACCACATGACCTAGGAAGGCAACCTCCCTTAACCAAAATTCACACTTTTCATACTTGGCATACAACTTCTCCTCTCTTAATCTTTGCAACACAACCCTCAAGTGACCCATATGTTCTTCCTCACTATGAGAATAGATTAAAATATCATCAATGAAAACCACAACAAAGGAATCAAGGTAGGGTTTAAAGACCCTATTCATTAGGTCCATGAAGGTAGCCGGTGCATTGGTCAACCCAAAGGACATGACCACAAATTCATAATGTCCATACCTAGTCCGAAGGCTGTCTTGGGAATGTCACCCTCCCTCACCTTCACTTGATGATACCCGGACCGAAGATCAATCTTAGAGAAGTGGCTAGCCCCTTGCAATTGGTCGAACAAGTCATCAATCCTAGGAAGAGGATATTTATTCTTTGACGGTGACCCTATTGAGTTGCCGATAATCAATACACATCCTAAAGGACCCATCTTTCTTCTTCACAAACAACACCGGTGCACCCCATGGTGATTGGCTAGGCCTAATAAAACCCTTCTCAATTGTTCTTTCAACTCCTTTAACTCCGCCGGGGCCATACGGTAAGGGGGAATAGAAATGGTTTGAGTATCGGGGAGGAGGTCTATGCCAAAATCTATTTCCCTTTCGGGAGGAACATCGGGAAGGTCATTAGGAAAAACATCAAGGAATTCATTTACGACCGGAACCGACTCTATAAGAAGGGTTTTGGACTCCACATCCCTAACCCTCACAAGGTGATAGAGACACCCCTTAGAGATCAACTTACGGGCTTTAATGCAAGAGATGAATCTACCCTTGACTACCACATTTTGGCTTTCCCACTCAAGAATAGGTTCACTTGGGAATTGGAACTTGACCCTTCGGGTTCTACAATCAATAGAAGCATAGTATGCATGCAACCGTCCATCCCAGAACAACATCAAAATCGACCATGTTCATTCACAAGATCACAAGGCAATATTTTATGCAAGATGCAAATAGGACAAATTTCTATAGACCTTCCTAGCAACAATATATACACAAATAGGAGTAGAACACCTTATATGACTCACGCAGTAACGAGTCGGGCTCGTCTTCCTCTTGTTATTAGAACCATGAATCTTGCCAATAGCAAAAAACTAACCGTTAGGGAAGACTTTAATTCCAACTCTACACAGCACGACTTAGAACATAGAGACGGGAAACATTTTCCTAAAACGTCTCATAGCCTCCTAACTCAATAGTTTGTGGTGCACAACACAACCATGAATCGGACTCTAATCAAACGCGGTGTGTTGGACTCCGAGGATCATTCAACCTAGTGCCTCTGATACCAAGTTTGTCACGACCCAAGCCGAGGGCCTAGATGTGACCGGCGAATGGGGACCCCGAAGGAACCCCAAACAAGCCTCATAGCGTATCATTACACATCCTTGGTCGCGGAAGCAATTAAATGACCATAAGCGATAAGCATAGTCAAGGGAAAATCGGGACTAAGGGAGCAAGAAGAAAAAAAAAAGAAATGATACATAAATACCATAGATGAGTCAAGCTCAAGCATAAGACACAACTTGTCCAACACCACCTCTAAACATGAGTACTGAGCGGGGGCCAAGACAAACTACCGGGCTCACCCTCATAGTCAAAACATAACTAAAAAGGAAAAGTTTTATACATAACAAAAGATCATGAGCAACGTCCCCGAAATGGAGGACTCACCAATAACCACTATAGAAAACGTACTAGCCACGCGGAGGAGGATGGTCAAGCGGTGCTCCGGTCCCTACATGGTGACATCATGTAGGCATAGAGTATGCGTTAGTACATTTGAATGTACTAAGTATATGGGATGCAATGCAAGGCTACATTAGATGGACATCATAGGAAAAATGCGTAATCATACCAATAGATAGCATATTAATAAAATAGTATGTATAATGATGCTTACATAAAAATCATATTTAGTGGGACGTAGTACATGTGTGGCGAGTGACCATCAATATAGTATTTCCAAGGCCTACCACCCCCTTGGAGAGGCGAAAGAGGTACAAAACCCCTCAATATGGTTACACGGGCCTACCACCCCCCGAGCTAGGGACCAAGGTACAAACCCCTCGATACGGTTATACGGGCCTACTACCCCCCGT